>APFE030017301.1:0-21388 GCA_000404065.3 Pinus taeda
CTTCTCCCAATCTGCTCATGAAAGAATGAATGATCTTTTCCTCATTTTCCTCCTTTAATATAATTCCAAGTGACTTTTTGGTGATCTCTAAATCCAATGGCTGAAATAGATTTAGATCAATGGCTGAGATTAAATGCACATTTAAATCTCACTTTCTATTTTTTAATTCACCCCACTTTAATAAAGACCCACTTAGTCATTTATTTCCAAAGTCACTTTTCCTTTCTAATTTTCATTGACTTATAAAAGTCACTTTAAAATTAGACTTAGTAACTTTATCACTTAAAGTCACTTTTAAATTAGATTTTAACTTTATAAAAATTTATAAAGTCACTTTAGGAGAAAAATTAAAATCTTTTGGACACTTTTACCTAGGCCAAAGATCAAAGCCTAAGGGAACCACCTGTCCTCCGGTACCAAATTTCAACAGACCTTGAGCATGAAACCCATTGTAAGGTCCTCATTTACATAATATATAAACATATATCCTAACAATTATATCAGAATTCTTAATTTATCTTCAATTTACCATTAACCAGACATAGAATTTGAAAAATTAAGTGCAGAGGCATTGGGAACAAGCATTGTTGACTTTGAGCCTTCGAGTTATGAGGAGGCAGCCAGCCAGCAGGTATGGAGAGAGGCCATGATGGAGGAGTAGTGTCGAGGACTGAAGGTAAATCAATTGTTACTTCTAGATGACTCTACAAGATAAAGCACACTGCAAATGGCAACATCGAGAAGTTCAAGGCTCGATTTGTGGCAAGAGGGTTCTCACAGGTAGAGGGAGTTGACTATGAGGAGACCTTCGCTCGCATAGCTCGGTATACATCTATTCGCTCCATTATATCGATTGCAGTAGAGATGGGTTGGAAGATCCACCAGATGGATGTGAACACTGCATTTCTCAATGGCTTCATTCAGGAGCAGGTTTATATTGAGCAGCCACAGGGCTTTGAGGTGCATGGGAAGGAGTCCCATGTATGCAGATTGAAAAAAACACTCTATGGCTTGAAGCAAGCTTCCAGAGCTTGGTACTCGAGGATTGATACATACATGCAGCAGTTGGGTTTCACAAAGAGTGAGGCTGATCCGAACCTATACTTCATTGTGGTGGGTGAGGAGCCTCTCATTCTGGTGTTGTATGTTGATGACTTGATCATCACTGGTGCAGAGAGACTCATTGAGCGCTTGAAGAGAGATCTTGCTTCAGAGTTTGAAATGAAGGATATCGGCTTGATGCATTATTTTCTGGGATTGGAGGTGTAGCAGGAGGAGGGGCATTTCTTCTTGGGACAAGGGAAGTACATTGTGGAAGAAGCTCCATGCTTCTGATTTGGAGTTGGTGGATCCTACTTTATATAGAACGCTGATTGGTTGTTTTATGTATTTGGTCAACACGCGACCAGATATATGTTTTGCAGTTAACACTATGAGTCAGTTCACGTGTGAGCCCGGGAGAGTGCACTGGGTGGCTGCAAAAAACATTCTTCGTTACTTGCAGGGGACTGTGGATTTTGGTCTGGATTATAGACATGGTGATGGAGTGAGACTGGCAGGGTACACGGATTCAGATTGGAAGAGTACTTCCTCGTGCTGTTTTGGGTTGGGTTCGGCAGTTGTGTCTTGGATCAGTAGGAAACAACAGTCAATTGCATTGAGCTCAGCTGAGGCAGAGTATATGGCTGCTAGTTTGGCTAGTTGTGAGGCCATATGGCTTTGCAAGATGTTGTTTGGTCTATTTGGTTAGGCATTGAGACCTTCAGTAATTTACTGTGATAATCAAAGTTGCATAAAACTCACGAAGAATCTAGTTTTTCATGACAGGTCAAAGCATATTGAGATCAAATACCACTTCATTAAAGACTATGTCCAAAAGGGCGCTGTCAAGCTTGAGTACATTTCCACAAATGAGCAGGTAGCGAACATTTTCACCAAAGCCTAACCATGGGGCAAGCATGTCTACTTTAGAGACAAGATGGGAGTGGTGAGGAACACTTTCCTCGGTAAGAGGGAGTGTTAAAATTTGGGTACCAGAGGACAAGTGGTTCCCTAAGGCTTTGATCTTTGGCCTAAGTAAAAGTGTTCAAATTTATTTTTATTTTTCTCTTAAAGTGACTTTATAAGTGGTAAAGTCAGTTTAATTTAAAAGTGACTTTATAAGTGGTAAAGTTATATTCTAATTTAAAGGTGATTTTATTAAAGTCAATGAAGAATTAGAAAGTGAAAAAGTGACTATGGAAATAAAAGGCTAAGTGGATGAGTTAAAAAATAGAAAGTGAGAATCAAATGCACATTTATTTTCATCCCTAGATCTAGATGAATCTCAGCCATTAGGTGTTAGGGTAACCCAAAAGGTCATTTAGAGAATAAAAGGAGAAGAGAGGAGGAAAAGATCATTCATTCTTTCATGAGCATTTGAGAGAAAGATAAGAGAGAGCAAGGATAAAATTTCTGAGCAGTGAGGAAGTGAAGGAGAGCAGCAAGAAGACATTTCAGCAAATTTGAGCAGCAACATTTATTGGCATGCATCCCAAGGCAAAACCTTACAGCAGGAGAAAGACACAGATATCGAGGAAGAGGGATAGCAGAGAAATCGAGGAAGAGGGACAACAATAAGGGCACAAATTTTGAAGCAGCAATACTGTTGAAATCTGTACGATCTGTTCAACAAGTTCTAGGCACATTTTTCGAGGCAGTCTATACAACATTTAATGTTGTTTTATTGCTGGAAAAATTTCTATTTTGGCTGTTTGCTGATTGTCACAATTTTTGAGGTGGAGTTCAAGCACAAAAATCAAGATAAGATGTAATTTGTGATCGCTGGAATTTTTATTGTGTATTTCAGTTTCTCTGTAAAAACATTTTTAGAAATAAAGAAGAGCTCTCAAACTGATTTTCCCCAAAAGTTGTGGGGGTTTTTTCCAGGGTCACATTGACAAAAAATCACTGTGTTATTTCCTGTGTGTGGTTTTCATAATTTTGCTATGTTTTATTTATGCAATTTCAGCAGTTGTGAAATCTCTAAATTTGTGTTTTGAGAAAATTATTGTCATTTCCAGATTTTTTTTTTTTTATCATGGTTGGATTAAAACTAAATGCATGGAGTGATTAGGAAAACTGATAACCGGAGTGGGGTTGAAATTTCTTCCCCAGTAGATTCTTTTACATCTTCGACCTGCGTAGCACATTCTTCTTCGACTTCGACCTACCCAGTGGATTTTTCTGCAATTTCGAATTGCCCAACAGATTCTTCTGTAACTTTGACACACCCAACAAATCCTTCTTTTGAAACCCTATCCCTCGCACATGTGGTAAATCCTTCTCCTTTCTTCTTCACTTGAGATGATTCTCTTTCCTAGAGAACTCGATTTGCAAGGTGAACTTCTTGATGTCGTAATTTGACTTCTACCACTGGGCCTTTATTGCTGCAATGGATGCCCTAATTCCTTCGCACGTATGGAGAGAAGTAACTCAAAAACAATCCAAATATCTTGTCTTTTTCTTCTTTCTTCGTCCTTCCTTTCTTTGTACCTTTTTCTCTTTTGTGATTGAACTTGTGTGTGTCAAGTGTCTCTCCAAAGTGAGGTCGAAGTCTCTCCTATATACAGGCTTTCTGCTAGGTTGAATTGCACCCTTTAGGACGACTTGTCCTTTTTGCATTATGATGAGGTCTTGGAGGGTCTTTTGTCTCAAACTTTGACTCAAATAATTTTTCTTTACAATATTTAACATGCTGAAGGAGGGTCTTTCATACATGACAATGACTCAATTGACTTGTACACTAAATAACAAGCCCTAGAAGCTCTCAATGGGAGCTTGACCTATAAAATAAATTTCTCTTGAGCATGAAACCCATGCCTCAATGACAACAATAATAAATTTATTTTTCTCTTTACATTAAATACATGAAATCATGATTACATATGTCATTATGAAGACCCGACCTAGTTACATATTTCATCATCATCTTCATTTGTTCCACAACTTCGACAACTTGAGTCACCATCTTCTTCAGTGCCACAACGTGGAGGCTCACGTAGTGTTTGTGGTGGAAGGAGGAGAGATTAGTAGATATATTCACAGTTTACTTTTGTCATAGATTAGACTTGTGAATTTGAACTTTTATGTCTTATTCTTCCTAGTTCAGTGTGTACTTAGTGGTGGCTAGGTGGCCTATTTTATGAACATTATTATTTGAATTTTGGACTTGAGTCATGTTGACAATTGCTCACTTGCTAAACAAGTATTTTGAGTGCTTTATGATTTTATCTTCTAAATGTTTTATGTTTGATGATATGCTTAAAAATTTGATGTATGTTTGTAATTGCTAGAATCTAGATGGTTGATGTTGGAATAATTTATCATTGATGTACAATGGATTCCGTATCTATCTTGATTTATGTACAAATATGTGTATTTTCATGTATTCCACAACTAATTTGATATTTTGGATGTTTTTTTGAATATAAATGCAAAAATACATGATATATATATATATATATATATATATATGTCTGTGTGTATGTATATATAATAGACGTTTTCGAGACACTTTACTTTCTAGATTTTTGGAAAATGACGCTTTCGATGCTTCGCTTCCAAAAAACGTCCCTGCTTCGTGCAACATTGTTCATATCGTACGAGCTGAGGCTCCTGGTAGTACGTGAAGAAACACTCTTCCTTGCCCCCTGCTCCCTCTTAGCAAGTAACACTGATCCTGTATCTAGGATTACGTTGGATATACCCATATGTTGTCCCAACAACTTGCATGCCCGCCCTTATCTGATGCCAAGCACTACAACTACATCCATGGTCGTTCCCTCTTAATATAGAAACACCTGTCCATATCGGAACAAAACTCTATATCCAACATCCTCCAGGGATGATACTAAGAGTCCCTGTACCATCAACCTTGGAACAAACAACATCCTTATCACCTCCTAAAATCCTTCTGACTCTAGCTAGAATATTACACATCCAACCCCCTTCATTGCATGCATGGCACTAGTCCCACCGAACGCACTGTGGTCTAAGCTTGTCTCTAAAAACTGCAGAGCACTGACCTCATCCCCATCATGTGAATCGACGTTGTATTGTCCACTAGCCATAGCCCACTGTCCTCATGCACAATAATACTACTGCCAGAAACACAAGTAACTAGAGAAAATTATTTTTCAAATTTCTTCGTAAAGTCTTAAATCTCATTTGATGCTGATGCAACCACCTGATCCTCCTCCTCCTCCTTATTGTATGGACATTGGCTTGCATAGTGACCTGTCTTGTGGCACGCAGAGCACTTTGCTCATGTCTTTCACGGTAGCAAAGCCCTCACTTTCCTCTAGTTTACTTTTTTTCTTCGATGGCAAGAGAAAAATTCTCTTCATCATCCTTACCATCATGTTGACCAACAGTTTTGGAATGTCTCATTGTCTCTTCTTGTACACAATAATCCCACAATCTATCCCAACTAGGTAGATTTTCCCTTGCGATGATCTCATCAACAAATACATCTCCTTTCGGACGAAAGCCACTCAAGGTTGATCTGACCAACCCTTCACTATCAATAGTTTCCCCCAATGTTGCCAAGTCATCTCTAATCTGAGGATGTTGGTTAGGTGTGATGCAACTATGTCAATTTCAGACATCTTGGCATTTCTTAGTTTCTCTTTCAACACCAACTTTTTTATTTATTTATTTAATTTCTGGTATAGTTTGTTAAGGATGCCCCTATCTCAAAGGCATTTTTTCCCTATCGCATGACGTATAATATGGCCTTTAATAGAGTCCAAGATTATTCTCTTGGCCTTCACATTTTTCTTATTAAACTCAGCCAATTGAGTAGGATTTGTGGTAATTTAGATGGTCTTCTCAACGATGTCCCACAACTCCTGCTCAAATAATAGAACAATCCACTCCTTCCATGTGCTAAAGTTTCCTTCACCGTCTAGCCAATTCTCGTAATGTAACCCATTAATAATCTCAAACCCCATTGAACAACAACAATTTTCACCCATTTTTTCGCTTGAAAAGATGGCCCCTTATATTTGCATTTGTTTTGCTCGTAAAAAATAATTCTTGGCTTGAAAAAGAATATCGCTGCCTTCAAAATTTTCTGTTCGCATGATCCTAGCCAAGTTGGTTCCGACGATCTGACGTGAACCCGACACTTGTAATTCCGAGATTGATTTAGAGTTGGGGGTTTGATACCATATTATAGTTTCTCGAACCCAACACCTGGTATTCAGTCCCTAGCAATTATTAACTGAATCGACTAAGTTCATAACCAAAATATTTAGCGAAAGCAAAATTACTTTATCTGAATCACATACACACAAACCTATTTCTATCCAATCAACAATTCTTCATTATTAAATTAATCACAAAACATACTTGGCCTTTCATTTTGGGATAATGGCCCAATCGAGAAAATACAAGTTACAAAGCTGATCACTAATCTCTCTACACTCTCTCGGACCTCGCATACGTTCACCGAGAAGCCTCTGTCAATCTTGTGTTGCTGTTGTGTCTTAGCTCCTCACCTTAGGCTCAATTTATAATTTTGCTAAGCTAAGATTGACAGCCACAATTAGCTCGTCAAGTTAAGTGAAGATAAATGACTTTGCTTTAGTTAACTATCCTATCTTTAGCTTTCTTTACTTTAACTCAATTACAAGTCATCAATTGATCAATTTAGCTTTCTTTACATGCACATCTCATGCATGTCATATGCAACACATTCACATGCGTGCAACTCACTTGCACACTTTGCATGTTGATGCAAGCTCCTTAAGAGACAAATCAAGGTCTTTCTAGTCAAGACACAAGATTAGAAGTACCTTTCGAGCTACAAAACTCAACAAGACTCTTCAACATTGCTTGTCCTTAAGCAATGTCATCACTGGCCGACCCAAATTGAAGCTAAGACTAACATCCCAAATATGCCACTAAGCCACTCCACTCTAGACCACTGTACGAATGGATATCATGATACTGGGGTCCCAAACCATCCTGATCATCGTGAAGCATTCATTGCTCCACTCACTCCCCAACAAGGCATAGACACTAGAGGTCCTTTACATATTGTCAACAAGTAGAGCGTCTCTATAATGCAAAATTCTGACCAACTCCTTGAGCAGTTTCTCTACTAGAAAACCAATCCAATGTACCTCAAGAGTGAACTCTTGAAAGTACAATCCAACTCCTACTGAAAAGGGTCCTTGTCCATGTTATCACTGGGCTGGAAAGGGTTGGGCTGTGTCAACCTTCAAACCAGCATAACTATTTCAAACCAACTTTTGATTGGAAGTTAGCCCTTCCAACCTAAGAGGGCTCTCTCAATATACTTAACAATTTGACTATGATAAGCTCAAAAATACAGAGGCTAACTCTGGTTTTGTATGTGATTTTTGTAGGTGAAAGAGTGTGATGACAACCACCATTGGGCATGGAGTCAATTAAAGAAAACCAATTACAAACAACACTGTTTTGTGGAAGCTGAAGCATTTTTTGGTTTACTAATGTCAATATGGACATTTACAGTAATCACAACAAATTGAAGGAAGTTGGAGCAATATAACATTGAATTCCAAGTAATCAAATAAGCCATGAAAACTAATAACAACATAGGAGCATGATAGGATGGAATTGAAACCAAAAATGAATCTTAGGTTAAAACAGAGTATTGCTGCAAACTGCATTTTTATTAACTGAAAAGTATACAAAAGTGGTGTTCTCACATCATTGATCCCCCTTTTTAAAAGTCAAGAAACCACACATATATAGAGTGAGACATCCTTTACAAAATCTGCCACCTGGGTTAGATTCGATCATCAACTAAGAGATCTAATCCTATTTGACTAATAAAACATTCAGCCTTTATAGGGATATTTCCGTTTTACCAGAGTTTGAATACAAATAGAAGTCACTTAAATAGAACCTATTTAACTGTTTCAATAATTTAGGAAAGCAACTTGAAGTGTTGACACTGTATTTGTGGAAATTCAGAACATTTGGCCCTTCGAATCCTGCTATGTTGTTTGTTGATTAAAACATGCTGAAAGTGTCTCGCTATCCTCTGTTTCTCGCTGTCCCACCTTTCACTGCATTCTGTTTGATGAGTGTGTTGTTGGATATACGCCGAAAAATACCCTCGCTATCCCACTGAGCAAAAGCGAAATGAATGTTTTGATGCTCGTTGATCTGGGTTTGCTTATCTGGGCTGTTGATCTGGCCCTATTGGTATTGTAATCGCAATACAAGGGAGGGACTTTTTACCATGTTTCATAGTGTTCACCGATTGTCCGGACGCGAAACTTAATACAACATGGCACAAAATTATTGCATTCGTTTGGGTGGTTCGCCATATCGCTATCGCAAAGCAGAGGAGGGGCCCTTAACAATGATTTATAGTAATTTCCCGATGTTCCGGACGTGACAGTTTATAGAATGAATCACATAAAATATCGCATCCGGGAGGGTTCTCGCATATTGCAATCGTAAGTCGGAAGGGACTTCGGTGGAGGAGGGTCTTATGACTGTGCGATCTCCGATTGCGATATAGCAATCGACGGGAGAAGGACTTATCGCAATTGGCAGGTAGAACTTGCAATATTGACGACAATGACTTTATCGCAATCGACAAGCAACAAGATATCACACTGCTGTACAAACTCAAACTAACAACTACAAAATGTAACTTAAAGCTGAAGGAAATGCTTGCCCAACAAGCTTATTTATGTACCAATAACCCTACTCTAACATCTGAAAATGCACCTGCTTAATTCAAGCAATATGAAACCTCTAGTATAACCAGTCAAAAAGCTGATCCAACACTAGTGCTGCTTGACTGTTCTCAAGTGGACCATCTATTGGAAACTCATAATAAAAACTGAATCCATCACCCGAGCTTATAAATGAAGAAAACTCCACCTCCACTGATGACTGGAATAGACTTACCAAACAATCTTGATAATCATGAAAAATCACCTCTTCTTGATGAGTAAAACCTTTAGGGCTGAATTCATTCATAATTGATGGCTTCTGTTGTCCTATGTCTTTAATTCCAAGAACATCGTGAAATAAAAAGGCAACAATAGGTTTGTATTCCCTTTCATGTAAATCAACAAATCCATCCATGCATCCTTGAACATCTTCAAACATGACATCCATATTGTGTGTATCAAAACTACTCTTTTGCTTATCAAACAAATCAGATAGAACCTTTGGTAGTTTTGCTTGAGGAATGTCATCTTGAGTCTGAACACTAACCGGGACAACATCGTTATGATCTTCAATGGAAAAAAGTTCTTGTCTAGGTAGACAACTTTCACTACATGTTACCTCACTGTTCAGAATTTTCATGCATGTATTTTCAATACCCTGATCTTGAGGAGTTTCTTCTTGACATAAAATCTCCGAAAAGGAATGGGCTGAAAAACAATTTGAATGATTTGGCTCATACCTTTCACTGCATAAAGATTGACAAGGCTGCAAATCCTGATGGATTTCATATAATATGACTTGACTGTCAAATCGCTGATCCATTTCATCTTCAACTAAAGAAGAGACATTTGCTTGTTGGAAAACTTCTTGATCATCATGACAACTAGCTTGAGAAGAAAATTCATAAAGTGCCTCTAACATCTCCTCATCATCCATACATTCTACATCATCATGAATACTTTTGAGATATTGAATGAAACATTTCCAAAAATTGCGATAGTCTTGAAAGAATGGTGATGAAGGATGAGACTAACCATAATGTCCAAAAAATATTCTATGAAAATCTTTAAGAGAACACAATCTTCCTAATGGCAACCCTTCATACCATACTCTAGCTTTGTCTTCTAGAGTAGCCATAAACATCTTCATGAGACAACCCTCAGGAAACTCAACCCTCAGTCTACATACATGTACATGGAATTTAACCAAATGTAGACCAACATCATCTTTAAATATGGGAAGATGGGTTGACCAATCAGCACAAGGCATAGTATTTGAAAAACCATAGATGTGACACTGATCCATAAGAGCATACCTGATATTTCTTCTTACAATAGAACTCATCTTGGAACTTCTTCAAGCCACTGATCTTCAAGCGGTGGAGTCACCATGAAGCTTCGATCTTTTGTATCTTTTGAAATTGGAGTTGCCAGGGTAATATCACAACCTTCAAGAATCTCTGATTTCTTGTTACCCTCAGGAATCAGAATGAAGAGGCTCAAAGAAAATTCGGGAAATTGAGCTTTTTGACTCCCGACAGACGCACCAAAATGTTATCACTGGATTGGAAAGGGTTGGGTTGTGTCAACCTTCAACCCAACGTAACTATTTCAAACCAACTTTTGAGTGGAAGTTAGCCCTTCCAATCTGAGAGGGCTCTCTCAATATACTTAAAAATTTGGCTATGATAAGCTCAACAATATAGATGGCTAACTCTAGTTTTCTATGTGATTTTTCCAGGTGAAAGAGTGTGATGACAACCACCGTTGGGCCTAGAGTCAATTAAAGAAAATCAATTACAAACAACACAGTTTTTTGGAAGCTGAGGCATTTTTTGGTTTACATGTGAATATGGACATTTACAGTAATCACAACAAATTGAAGGAAGTTGGAGCAATATAACATTGAATTCCAAGTAATCAAATAAGCCATGAAAACTGAGAACAACATAGGAGCATGATCGAATGGAACTGAAACAAAAAATGAATATTAGGTTAAAACAAAGTATTGCTGCAAACTGTATTTTTATTAACTGAAAAATATACAAAAGTGGTGTTCTCACATCATCGATCCCCCTTTTTAAAATTCAAGAAACCACACATATATAGAATGAGATCTCCTTTACAAAATCTTCCGCCTGGGGTAGGTTCGATCAACAACTAAGAGATCTAATCCTATTTGACTAATAAAACATTGAGCCTTTATAGGGATATATCTGTTTTATCAAAGTTTGAATACAAATAGAAGTCACTTAAACAGAACCTATCTAACTGTTACAATAATTTAGGAAAACTGCTTGAAGTGTTGGCACTGTATTTGTCGAAATTCAGAAAGTCTGGCCCTTCGAATCTTGCTGTGTTGTTTGCTGATTAAAACTTGCTAAAAGTGTCTCGCTGTCCCACCTTTCACTGCATTCTGTTTGATGAGCGTGTTGCTGGATATACGCCGAAAAATACCCTCGCTGTCCCACTGAGCAGAAGCGAAATGGATGTTTTGAAGCTCGTTGATTTGGGCTTGTGCATCCGGGTCGATTCAATATGGGCCGTTGATCCGGGCTTGTTTGTATGGCAATCACAACTAATAAAACTAAAAATTATTTCTAGGAGTTATCATGGATATCAGTCCACACGAATTAACTACGAACTCCTCCTTTGATACCATCAACAAATCACTGAGAGGTGAAACACCCTCCGCCAAACTGAAGTCTATTGGAAGATCTAAGTGATCTTCTCTTGCAAAAACCAACTTATCATTAAGGGTAGCTGAATTGCCAAGTCCTGTAATGCCAAGGCCTGTTGCTATGCCACACTGTACTGACTGGTATCGTGTATGTGCCAATGTACTCGTCACTCCACTAGCGAATCCACTATGGTGTGGAACACCCCTTATAATCGACCTTGGTAAATCTGAGTGGCAAAGCTCCTCACCTGCTAGTGGAGGTGTTACTACTGTGCTAATCCTTGGTGGCCTCTGCTTCCAATATATCAAGAGAAGAACATCATCTCCATCCAAGGCCCTGCCTGGTGGCATACCAATGCCATCTCATCCGAATAACGAGCATGTGGACCAACTTGTAACCCGATATACGGACAATATCGCTGCCTGTTGCTATGCCACCCTGTACTGACTGGTATCGTGTATGTGCCAATGTACTCGTCACTCCACTTGTGAATCCACTATGGTGTGGAACACCCCTTCTAATCCACCTTGGTAAATCTGAGTGGCAAAGCTCCTCACTTGCTAGTGGAGGTGTTACTACTGCGCTAATCCTTGGTGGCCTCTGCTTCCAATATATCAAGAGAAGAACATCATCTCCATCCAAGGCCCTGCCTGGTGGCATACCAATGCCATCTCATCCGAATAACGAGCATGTGGACCAACTTGTAACCCCATATACGGACAATATGCGAGGACATCTCAGAATCTGCATATCTCCTTGTCAAACCAATTTTCCACTAGCGCTGATTGGAACTTTGATGGAAATATTGAGGGATCTGTGCGCTCGGTTATTGGGTCAACCACCCCGTCCGTGCCATAGCCATCCTGCATCTCCTATATATGATGGGAAACCCCATTTGGATCCCAATCCCAACTTGGGTCCTTTAGTATCCACTACACTTGTGTCAATTGAACTTGGATCCCAGATGGATGTATCCTCGTCTGAAATATACCTATCTCCACAACTCATGGATGCATAATCAGAAACCTTTGGGACATACCTCTTTGCTCGTGCCCGTTCGTCTAGGTTCTCCTCGTGTTCAAATATCACGTGCAGGCTCCTCTATCAAATCATAAGTGCTCCTAACATCCTCTTGTGTGATGGTTGCCATAGAAGAAGGTACACAACTTGACTCCATACAAAGGTGCTCAAGTTGCAACTTTGATTCTTGAAGGGCCATCTGGGCACTCTTCAAGAAATCCTAGGTAGTCTCAAGCTCATGTGTAAGCCTTTCAACTTCCTCTTTCCCTACTAGCGCATCATGATACATCTCAACAAACATGAGTAGGTGATCTCTGTTTGAAAGGAGGTGTAGTTAGTTAGATTTCATCTCTACCAATGTCTTTCTAAGAGTTTAAAAGTCTGCAAGTGAAGGCTCTCCGCCCAAACTGTCATGTGTCACTGCACTTCGCCAACAATAATCTGCCACCAATGCTTTGTATATCATCATAATGCCTCATGGCTGCATAACCTTGTCTGCGGTCATCTTCAATTGGTTTTCCAAGTTATGGGCACAAGTAGGCTTATGAGCAACATCTACTTCATAAAAGAAATCAACTGATGGGTCTGGGTTTGCAGTGCTGACTACTTGTGTGTTATCATCTTCGCACACCCCCTGATTGGGAATTGGGGCAGCATTGATCCCAAACAAAGGATTGTCATCAACCATTGACAAAACAAAGGTGGCGTCGTGATTTTCCTTGTACCCATCATCCAACTCAACAATCTTGCTAAATGAAGGCTCTCCTCCCAAACTGTCATGTGTCACTGCGCTTCTCCAACAATAATCTGCCACCAATGCTTTGTATATCATCATAATGCCTCATGGCTGCATAACCTTGTCTGCGGTCATCTTCAATTGGTTTTCCAAGTTATGGGCACAAGTAGGCTGATGAGCACCATCTACTTCATAAATGAAATCAACTGATGGGTCTGGGTTTGCAGTGTTGACTACTTGTGTGTTATCATCTTCGCACACCCCCTGATTGGGAATTGGGGCAACATTGATCCCAAACAAAGGATCATCATCAACTGTTGACAAAACAAAGGTGGCGTCGTGATTTTCCTTGTACCCATCATCCAACTCAACAATCTTGCTAAATGAAGGCTCTCCTCCCATACTGTCATGTGTCTGCGCTCATCTTCAATTGGTTTTCCAAGTTATGGGCGCAAGTAAGCTTATGAGCAACATCTACCACAAAAGAAATCAACTGATGGGTCTGGGTTCGTAGTGCTGACTACTTGCGTGTTATCATCTTTGCACACCCCCTGATTGGGAATTGGGGCAACATTGATCCCAAACAAAGGATCATCATCAACTGTTGACAAAACAAAGGTGGCGTCGTGATTTTCCTTGTACCCATCATCCAACTCAACAATCTTGCTAAATGATGACAAACTTTCTGTAGCAATATCTGACTCTCCTTCGTTCCAAACCCTTGTGCCAACCTGCTGGGTTGAATCTGGGCTAGCTTTATCTTCAACGGGTATGACTTTTCCCAATTCGTCCTAGGAGGTTGAATCATAGTTTTCACCTTCAATCATTGCTTCTTCTATACTTGTAGTATTAACACTGGGGTTTTGTTCAGTAGTTGTGCTCTTTTTATCTCCATCTACGGATCTGCAATTTCTTTTTCTCTTTGCCACCTTTGATGATACCCATATACTTCCATGTGCTCTGTCAGTTTTGTGAAATATCTGTTATATTCTTCAAATTTTTGAAGGGATCTTGCAAGATTTTCTTGCTGTGTTTTTCCTTGTTATCTTCAGTTTCCTTTCTGATTTTGGTTCTGGAATTCTTCTTTTTGCTATCACCTTGATCTCGTCTCACAGCTGGCCAAAATCATGCTCTGATACCACTGTAAGATATTCCCTCGAGATACCTTAGAATTTTACTGAAAACTTCTGAGTTTATTTGGTTTTTCAGCACTGTGGACTTTTATCAAACGTTTGTATGCTCATGACTGCAGGCGCACTTACCATTATTTTTATTTCAAATGAATAAATACAGTGATAAATGAAGGCTCCAAACACACTTCAACAACGGTATAATGTTTTTTATTAAACTTAGGAATGCAAATGCCACTGGCATGTATTTGCTACAGCAATAAAAAATCACTCTTTCTTCATCAATGCAACCCAGAATTATTACAGCAATAGACAACTAAATTCAGAACTCATAATATCATATTTTCAGCCATCAGACACGGTATATACAATGCAGGAGAATCTTCTTTATAAACAACAAACTTCTCAGCTAGAATAAATGCAGATCACTCTTTCTTCATCATTGCAACCCAGAATTATGACAGCAATAGACAACTAAACTCAGAACTGATAATATTATATTTTCAGCCAGCAGATGTGGTATATACAATGCAGGAGAGTATTCTTTATAAACAACAAACTTCTCATCTAGAACAAATGCAGAACTCAGCCTCAGAGGGAGATATACACAGCTGGGAACTCGAGTCACCAACAACAGTATATAGGCTCAGAGAATACATTCCAAGCACAGCAGTCAGCTCCACTCAGGTAACATGTGAACTCAGGCTTTTCCACAGTGGCAGACTCGGCCCCAAATAGTGGCTAGAGTTCGACTAGCAAACATATGAACTCGACCCCCCTAAGAGTGATAAACTCGGCCTCTTATAACAAGTAACTTGGCTCCTTTTGGACAGTGTATCGACCAACAAGAAAGATATGGAACTCAAACCCTTCCAAAGGACAAACTCGGCCGGCAATAGAGGGAAACTCGACCAGGAAAACAATTGATAACTCACTCCCTTCTTTGAGAATGGAACTCGGCCCTTTTTCCTTCAGATCTCAATCCACTTGGAGTATGAAAGTTCAACCTGAATAAGAATTGCAGAACACCAAAAATTAATGCATAAAATCAACTGATAACACTATGGACGTACTCCTTTGCCCAAAATCTTCTTCTCCACTAAAGCACAATGTCATAATTTGAGTGATCCCGCTCCTAAACTGGCTAGGGTGTATAGTTTGAACACTGAAACTAGCGACCAGCAAAGAGGGTTTTAGAAAGTTACTCTAGACTATTTCTCAAAATTTCTCCAAACTTCTAATTTTCAAGTTAGAAAATGCAAGAATGTGTAGAGACTCCCTCCTCTTTTTTATAATTCACTTGACTTTTTTGCCACCTTTTTTACCTTTTCACTCCAATTAAATAATAAATGAATTTTTCCTTTTCTATGTAACAAAATGACTTTTATTAACTAGTGCTTAATTCGCTTCCATGATTACATGGACCACACAAAGCCCCTTTTAATCATCGTGCTCTGTAGTTCTATTTGCCCCGATTCCAATGAGCTATTACACTAAGGTTATCCTCCAAATAATCAGCTCCAAATAGCACTTTAAGCATAAATAATTAAAATATGCATGTTGATAACTTCGTTTAATGGGAATCCTGAGAATGCAACGAAATCAAGAGTGAACTGTGCGAAACTGATCTTGATGATGAAACATGGTAAGCGATCCCACTTGGGCCCCATAAAAGTCCTCCAAAACTGCGGGGCTCACCAATGATGTAATCCTACTCCTACTCCTATTGCAATGTAATTCTACTCCAATGATGTGAATTTGCCCCGTTCTTCTAGTAGTGCATTGAGCACTATTGTAGTCATCTCTTTGTCAAACATTATGTCTCCCAATTCTTGTAGTTGATCTCTTATTTCAGATATCCTCATAAAGTATGAGGCTATTCCTTCTTCTTTTGATACCTCCATCTTGTAGAGTTCTTGTCTTAATTAGATTACTTCTCTTGCAGTGCTTACAGAGAACAATTCTACAAGTTTGTCATATATTTCTTTTGATGTTTCTAATCTTGATACATAGGGAATGAGGGGATCCTTGATGGATTCTATGAGAATTCTTTGAGCCCTAACTTCCCTTTTCATACACCTTGCAAGTGCTTGAGCATCTTCCTTTGGTGGTTTGGTGATTGAGCCCTTAACATGTTCCATGACCTCATTTCTATGAGGTTCAAATCTGTTCTTTTCTTCCATGCAAGAAAGTTTGAAGCCCCAACCAATTTGTTGCTTTCCTTACGAAAAGACATTTTGACAGATTCAAATGTAGACATAAATGTACTTACTTGTGAAGATGCTCCTTCAACTTGCTGCCTTCTTGAATTTGATGAGGATTTAGATAATAGAAAAACTTCTTCTTGATGAAGATAGTTTTCTTCAAAGGCAATCCTTGACTCCAAATAGAGGGAGATCACCTTGAATCCTTTGATGATGCCAACAACTCCTTTCTTCTTGCTTTCCTTGGATGGGTAGACTTCAAGATGCTTTGATTTGTAGATCTCTTCAATTTGAGTAGAGGTAGGGTCTTTTGTGCTCTCCTTCCTTGTGATGATGATTTGAGCGAGATTCCCAAGAATGCTTCAAGTATAGACTCTTTCCTTGAACAAGCTAGGGTGTTGATACTTTCTTCAAGATGATGTAGTCCTTGTCTTCGAAAAGCCTTAAAGATGATGGGATATTCTTGATGCTTTGATGCCCCTGATATCCTTCTAGAACCTTGATCTTTGAGAGCTTGAGTGTCCCTTGTTGAGCTGCCCTTCCTTGATTTGTCACCTTAGCTTCGATACCATGTTGAGAAATCTAGGGCAGAGAGATGAGGAGATTTCTCTAACAATGATAACTACTTGTGAAGACTTTTTATTTTTCTTAATTAGGTTTTTATTTTTCTTGATTATTATTATGTGTTCTTCTTCATCAAATAACTACCACATCATAAAGAACAAGGAGACAAAGGACACATGATGTAGGCTATCAGCTAGGGCCAAAACCTCTCCAAGCTTGTGAGGAAAACCCATCAAATTCTTCTTATAGAATCTTCAGTTGATGAATTCCATGAGCTAGACCCTTGAACAAGAACTTCTCCAACACCAAGTCACCTTGCTGCAATTTTCTTCTTTAACTTCTTGCCTTCGCTCCTGCTATAATAGAATGGAATTTTCGATGCCCTTGAATGCAGCTCTTGGCCTTCTGCGATGGACTGTACTTCTCACACGTGTGGCAGACTTAGGGTGAATTCTGCCCCCTTCTTCCTTCGCTTGACTAGAGGAGCTCAGCTTGAAAGATAGATAAATTCCTTGACTTGATTTGGCTTTCTAGAGTTCTGCACTTCAGTTTTTCTGCTACAAGTAGATTCCCTACTCCTTTCTCGCACGTGTGAGCAAGATTACCCCAAAATAGCCCTTCTCTTCCTTCGAACTTTATCTTCCCTTCTTCCCTTGGATGTGAGGCTTCTTCTTCTTCCTTTTATTGAACTTCTTGTGTGATGTGATGTATTTTCTTGAATGAGGTCGAGTGCCCTATATATAGGTGGCATCCTCATGCTTATTGCTTCATTTTAAGGCTGACTTGCTTGTAGCACTTGGACTTGGCTTTGGAGGGTCTTTTGACTCTTACAATGACTCAAATAAACATGTAACATGCCCAAGAAGGGTCTCTCATACATGACAAAGACTTAATTGACTTTATGGCTTAATGATCAATCCTAATAGCTCACAATGGGAGCTAGATCTATAAAATAAAATTCCTTGAGCTTGAAACCGATGACTCAAGCATAAAATAATTTTATTTCTCTTCTTTACATTAATTACATAAAATCATGATTACACATGTCATTATGAAGACCGAACCTAGTTACATATTTCGACATGTTCTTCCAATCTTTACATTTATTGCTACAACCTTGACAAGTTTCATCATATATCCGCAATCCTTACCAGGAGGCCAAGGAAGAACAAATACAACCAAATAAGATATACTAGGACAAGAAGAAAAACAACACCATTAGTGATTTAAAATAAGAGAAATACAAGATACTCATCTTTTTGAGAACATGTCGACTCTCTCTCGATGTTTAGCCTTCTTGCATTCAACTTGCAAATCTACCTCATCATAAAGATGTTATTTCTTCTACGAGCTAGGGTTTTTTCTTTTAATCAAAAGAAATTAATCCACAAGTCATAGGCTTTCATCTCTAACCCTAGATAGGGTTATCAATTGTTTATCTAGGGTTTTGATTCCAAACCCTAATAATTCTTCAAGTTTAGTCTAGGGTTTACAAACCTACTTTTTTTTTCAACTTCATCATTCTTGTTTTTCAATATCATCATTATGAGTGATCAAGCCTAGGGATTTGTTTAGCGAACCCTAGGGATTTTTTTACAAATCCAAAACATTTCAATCTTCCAAACCCTAGATCAAATCTCAATTCCTCAAGAATAATTTGATCAAACTTAGGGGTTGAAGGGGAGCTTCGACCTCTCATTATTTTTGCCTTGTTTTCAAATGGTGTAACCTTGGCATCCTTGCATTTATTTCCAATGCTTGCAATAATCTTCAAAAACTCGTCACTGTAACAACAACATTGTTTTGCAATAAATTTCATCATTTAGATCTAAGACTTATTCTCAAATATTCATTCCAGTACTTAGTTATATAGGACTTGATCAAGAGAGACAAGTAACATCTCTGTTAGACGCTTTTTAAAGAAGCTTCCAAGCCTTGTTTAATGCTCGAGATTTCAAGGTAATGTTCAAACATCACATGCACACTTGCAACTTGCCATCTATCACTGTTGAAAGCTCAAAATGTCAGTGCCTTCCATAATAAACATTTCAACATATTCTAAATTTGAGCCTTCAAACTTTGTTCTTTTGTTCCCTTTTATAATGATGGAAGGAATATATATATATATATATATTCAATCAGGTCAACTTCTTTCTAGTGTAATTTGTCTTTCTTCTATGTATAGAAAAGAATATCATAGGTTGCTGGTCACATCGTAGAAGCAAATCCTCCACAGACTAAGATGAGCTCAAACATATCACAAAGATGATTTCAAACTTCTTAGGGTTTAGATGTCACCAGGGACTTGTGCATAGGTCTCAAACTTGTCACCTACACAGTATACCATTATTACAATGATCAATTCTTATTCTATAACACTATTTTTCAAACAATATATATCGCTCTTTATTTGTTTCAGAAGGTTATACTTAGGCTCCAATTGTACTACATCCAATCTTTGCATATAACCTTTAGATCAAGGAGAAGATTATGTCAGAAAAAAGGGTTGCAAACATTTATTTTTGTTGGATCGATTCAGATGAAATTTTGGGCCCCAGATTACTATTAACACGAGCTGCATATGATTAATAAAACGAGCTCATGAAACAAATAGCCAACACATATGAATTATAAAAGACTTTTATTCCACACCACTGCTTGTTATGCCGACGTATTGTAACATTGTGCTGATTTGTACCCCATTCATATCATCAGATGGAGATAGGTTTATGCATATATAGCCGAGTCAATGAAATACATTGACAACGCTAACATCAATTGTAATACTTCCAGACTTTACAAATCCACTGCACATCGGTTGAATGATGAGATTATAATAGTCGTAATCTTTGCTAGTCATGGGCCAACGTTTTTGCTCATCCAAACATTCACAGAATGACAGTTTGTCACATGTTTTGTCGAAAGAGCCCCAAATAGTCTTGAGGAGAATGCGAGCCACAAAAAATTCTTGTGCGAAGAACTTCAACCATAAAGGTAGTTTACAGAGTTATATTTAGTCTCAATCTTCGCATTCGTGTAATGTGCTTCATAAACTTCGCATGGTTTCCACATAAAAGAAGGTGCCATAGGTTCGCAACTTTCCACAGAGAATGAGAGCCTTAGGTTCTCAAATTTTTATAGAAGATAGGTGTCTTAGTTCCGCAGTGAAATAGGTGACTTCGACTTCTACTTGACCTTCCAGATCAACAACCTAAGCGAGGGCAAAATTAGAGATATGATGCCATAGGGAGCTCACATGAACCACCACAAAACTCGGCCAACAAAGAAACCCTCTAAAATTACCTCGCTGCTTCTTGAGACAAATCGGCCTTAATTTGGCCTTGTATCCTAGCTTCAACTCGACCCTCTTCTTAGCACTCTGTTTTTTACCTTCGACCACATCACATATTCATCATAGGACGCATGCCACGAATAGACCTTAGTCAACACGACCATCTGGATCCCAAGACAAGAAAGAAAACACGAATCGACTTTCCAGGTCTTTTAATATTGCTCTTTAATTTGACCTCTATTACCATGTCGATTTTTCTAGGGTTCATAGAAACCAGAAACAATTTCCTTCAACAGATAACTACTTCCAATGATGTATTAGCATCAATTTTATATAACATCCAATATCATTAAGCAATTATACAAAAGAAATTTTTAACCATCAAATATGAAAGAGCAGTAAAAATAACTATGAGACAATGAGACAAGAGACACAAAAAATTACACTTGAGGCCAATGCAAAACCCACAAGGGGAAAACCCAAAAATCTTTCCTTATGAGAGAGATAGTTCAATGTTCATCAATAAATCTTGAAATAGGATATCAAGATAACATCTAACTAGTAACAAGAGCTACCAAGCCTCTCCTCCTTCCTCTTGAAATTCGGCCTCCTCATACTCCTTTCTTCACTGGAACAAAGATAAAACAAGAGCTTATTGATCCTCAAAGTGAGGGGGAGAGGTCTCATATATATAGTCTTCCAAAGTGGTTGAAAGTGTGCCTCCAAGGGGCCTAGCTGACTTGGGGCTGACTTGATCAAGGAGGAGGCTGACTTGACATTTTTTGAGCCATCAAATTCAAATCTAATATCTCCTTTTTCTTTTGATGAAAAATACCAACCATGCCTATTATATTTCCAACAAAAAGTGACTCTCGAACTTGGAAGTAGGCTTGGTCAACCGTCTTTGTTGTTGTTGCAACTTTCTGTGACTTTCCCTTGCCCTTTTTCCTCTATGGACATTGAGAAAAAAATGGCCATTCTTATGGCAGATATAGCATTTGATCTTTGCTCATATCTCTCTTCTCCCTAGACTATTGC
>APFE030017305.1:1252-21263 GCA_000404065.3 Pinus taeda
AAAGATAGATCAACACCTTAGAATTCAGCCTCTTCGAGGGGGCAACCTCCTTTACATTACATAAATGAACAATTCTTGGATGATTCAAATGACAAAACCTCCTTTCTATACATAGGAGTCTAAGGAGTCACAATATAACCAAGCTCACCTAACAATAGTAATATAAAGCCACAAAAATAACAATAGAGGGATTCTATGGGGCAAAGTAATAACAATATGGGGATAATAGGGGCACAACAATATTAATAAGGGGTACAACTACAATAGTAATGGGGTAATCACTAGTATTATAGGGACCCAAGAGTTGATGACAAAGGAATTTCCCTACACCCAAACCAAAATTCCATGAATATAATATATTTGAACAATAGAGGCCCCAAATATATCATGGAATAAATTCTTCTTAAGGAACATATCTATTTATATATTCCTGTGATGATACTTCGCACGTGATATTAAATGTTTTAGTGAAAAGGTAAGTGAAATTTCATTCTAGAGTTGGAAAGTTTTTCAATCACTAGCAATGGATGCTAGTAGTCACACATGGGGATTTGTTATGATTTGGAACCTTTAGAAAGTAATAATTATACACCTACTCCTCATATTATCTTGGCCTCCTTCTATTTAATTGGCTTAGATGAAATTGGATATATAACCAATGTCTATGGTATTCACTTGACTCAAAAAAAAAAAAAAACTTTCTTCAAAATCTAAATTTTTTTGGACCCGTTCTAGTACGATCTATGGTTAATATGTGGTGATTTAATTCTAATAAAATCAATGGAGAAAAGTTGAGAATGGATACTTTTATATGAAACCTATGGCTGCAAGCAAAAGTATCCTCCCTACAACTAGTGGCCTAGTCTAGAACAATAGAAAAATAATAATATAATTTCACCCTTAGAGAAATTGGAGAATAGAAATACACTTACTGGGATCTATCACAAGCTTCATTCTCCTCTCAGTCTGTAAGCTCTAATCGTAGCTCTGATCCCTATAATTTGAACCTGCACAAGCACTCAAGACATACCAAATATCTATGACATCGATGTACCATTATCCAATCACTCTATTCAACGGATCAACATAGCATTGAAATTTATGAATGTAAATATAACATAAGGAATATAGGAAAACAATATACTCTTTATATTAATATGAATGGACCTAGATCTCGAGGCTTCTATCTCATTCACTCGGTCGTATAACATGCGAGTCTAACCATGTGAATAAAGGAGTTGGAGTCAGACATGGTAGACACCATATGATTACTCTCCAATGATGTAAGTTGTTAACAAATGCGAGAGAAACCTTAACTCAACTACCTATGAAGAGCATGATGATGGATATTGTGGTAGTAGATGTGCCTCCCAAATTTGGCATGCTGTTGTCGAGAGGGTAGATTAAGAGCTTAGGTGGGACTTTACAAAGTAATCTATCTTATGCCACTATCCCAATTGTTGGAGGAGAAAGCAGGAGGCTATATAGAGAAGCAGAGGTGGCATTTATCATCAGTGATGAGAAGAATCCTACAAATCATCCCATTTATGTAGTGGACACTGATTTTGGAGCATGTATTCTCCAAATAGAAGAATATCAGAAGGCCGAGATGCAGCTCAGGAAACGAATTCTTAAGACTGAGAAAGAACAAGGAGGTCAGATTTGGGAGATGTTCTTTGATGGAGCATGTTCCAGGGAGGCTGCAGGAGCAGGGGTAGTGCTAGTATCTTCTCAACGTGAAAGCATTCAACTGTCTTTTAAGCTCGTTTTTCAAGTGACCAACAATATAGAAGAATATGAATCACTGTTGTTGGGCCTTAATGCAGCAAAGGACAGAGGAATCAAGAATGTGAAGGTGTTTGGAGATGTTGATATGATAATCCAACAAGTAAATAAAAAATTTCAAGCAAAGCATCCAAGGCTAAAAGCATACAGAGATGAGGTATGGAGAATCAGTGTTTCCTTTGATTTTTTATGTATAACATATATTCCTAGGCCCCAAAATCAGCCGGCTGATTCCCTTGATGTTTCTGCTAGTCTATTTATACCTCCAATGCCTCCCAAACTACTTTATGAAGTTCAAATGAAGTACAGGCCTTACTTTCCTGACAATGTCCACCATCGGAAAGTTTTTAATGATGATAGTGAGATTAGTAGATTCCTTCAAGTCATTGATGAATTTTCAGATGTGAAAACTAACCAAGAAAATGATGCCTTGTTAGAAAACCCCCAGTCTCAGCTTAGAAATAAAATTGGTAAAGACAGCATAGTCCAACTTCCTAATAACCATATTCCTAAAGGTCTAATTCCTCTTGAGAGACTGTTTGACCAGAATGATGTGCCTTACAAAGATTCCCAAAAAGAAGATCAATCTGCAGTTTGTAAGCATAATATAAGAAGTCCAGGTCAGCCCAAATATATAAATCTGTCCACTCATTTGTCTGTTGATCGAAGTGCTGAATACTGCAGTTTAATGAGGCAATTTGCTGAAAGACAACTATCCTCTCTCGAAATTGGAGCACTTGTTGCAAAAGGTCTCAGGAGCCAAAGTAATGTCATTCATAGGTGCATTTTCAGGCTTTAATCATATTACTGTGCACCCAAATGATCAAGAAAAGACTGCATTTACCATGCCTTGGGGCACCTTTATGTATGTCAAAATGCCATTTGGCTTGATGAATGTTGGAGCTACCTTTCAGAGAGCTATGGATATAGTGTTTGTGGGAGAAAAGCATAAATTTGTCCTTATTTACCTTGATGATATCACTGTTTATTCCAGCAGCCATCAAAGTCATTTGCAGCATTTGAGAAAAGTGTTCTTGAAGTGCAGGAGGTTTGGAATTTCAGTTAATCCAAAAAAATCTCAATTTTCTTTACATGAAGGCAAGATGTTGAGACATATTGTGTCTGCTGCAGGTGTTCAAATTGACCCAGAAAAAGTCAAAGCAATTCAGGCTTTAACTGTTCCAAGAACAAAGAAAGATATCCAATGTTTTCTAGGCAAAATTAACTTTGTAAGGAGGTTCATTCCTAATTTTGCTGAGCTGGTAAAGCATGTGAGTTCCATGTTGAAAAAAGGAGCAGAGGTAAAATGGGTTGAAACAACAAGAAAATCATTTGATTCCATCAAGAAGGCTATAATGGAAGCTCCCACATTAATAAGTCCTGACTACACTAAGGAGTTTCACCTGTTTTCATTTGCCTCTGAGGATACCATTGCAGCTGTTTTGTTGCAGCAAGATGAAGAAGGTTTAGAGCATCCAGTGGCATTTTTCAGCAAGAACTTAAGGGATGTTGAACTGAGATATGATATTATAGAAAAACAGGCATATGCTCTTATTAAATCCTTAAAGGCTTTTAGAGTTTATATGTTGCACTAAAAAATAATTGCATATGTGCCTTATGCTGCAAAAAAAGATGTCTTAACTCAACCTGATGCTGATGGAAGAAGGGAAAAATGGATTGCAAAAATGATTGAATTCAATATAGAGCTGAAGCCCGCAAAACTGGTCAGAGGTCAGGGTCTCGCCAAATTATTGGCTGAAGAAAATTGCAGGTCTTTGGACATTGATTTCCTGTGCACAATCGCAACAAACATTCAATCAAATGAAGAGGGAAGTGTGACTGAAACAAAGAGAAAGCAGTCAGTGGCCGAAAATCTAGCTTCATGTAACTGGTATGCTGAAATAATTAATTTCTTGCTGAAGCTAGATATCCCTTCAGAATCTACTCAAAGTCAAACAAGAACTTTAAAACTCAGGGCAGCAAAATACTTCATCAATAATAATCTGCTCTACTGGAGGGATCCATCTAGAATATTTTTAAAGTGTCTCGACAAAGAACAATCAAAAGAAATTATGCAACAATTTCATTCCAGCATGTGTGGAGGGCACCATTATTGGAAGACTACAACCCACAAAATTCTTAGAGTTGGGTACTATTGGCCCACTTTATTTTCTGATGTATTTGTTTTCGTTAAGTCTTGTGATAGTTGCCAAAGATTTGAAGGAAAGTAGTAGCTGAAATCCCTGCCCCTAAAACAAATTCAGGCAAAAGGACCTTTTCAGCAGTGGGGTTTGGATTTCATTGGAGAAATCAATCCACATTCCAGTGGCCAGCACAGGTGGATATTAGTAGCCACTGATTATTTCACAAAGTGGATTGAAGAAGTCCCTACAAGGAAGGATGATCATAAAGTGTTTATAAAGTTTTTAACAGAGAATATCTTTAGCAGATTTGGTTGTCCACATAGATTAATAACAGATAATGCAGCAGCCTTTAGAGCAAAGGAACTGGTGGAAATGTGTGATTCAATGGGCATTAAACTTGTTCATTCCACCTCATATTTCCACAGGGAAATGGTCTGGCAGAATCTTCTAATAAAAGTCTAATTAGGATAATTAAAAGCTATTAGAAGACAATAAAAAGAATTGGGATTCAAAGCTCAAGTATGCATTGTGGGCTGACAGAGTGACCATCAAGAAATCCACAGGGATTTCTCCATTCAAGTTGGTATATGGCACTGAGGCTGTATTCCCAATTCAGTTAATTATCCCTGTGGAAAAACTCCTTCAAGTAGAGCAGGATGAAGAAGAAAATATGGCACAGAGAATCACTGGTTTGATAGAGTTGCATAAGATTAGAGAACATTTGGTTGAAAAAGTTGCAGCGCATCAGAGAAGCATCAAGGAAGACTTTGAAAAGAAGGAAAAAAGGAATAATTTTCAGGAAGGTGATTTCGTGTTGAAATGGGATGCACTGAAGGAGAAGAAAGGAAATCATGGGAAATTTGATGCTTTTTGGACATGGCCTTTCATTATTTCACAGGTTCAAGGGAACAACACCTTCATACTGAAAAATATGGGAGGTGATGTAGTATTTGATGGCACAGTTAATGGGCGGTTTTTGAAAATTTATATTGCTGAAGGTCTTTAGCCTTAAACGTTGTAAATATTTTGTTGTTATTAGTTTTGTGCAGGCAAAGTAGACTCAATGCCCAATGGAACACTAGAAATTTTGATTAATGTGTCTTCGACTAGAAAGGCAGTGGTCTGCAAGTTCTTGAGACCTCACCGAGAGGATCTCATCCCTAGAAGGAGCCAGTGTTAGCTCCGCTGCAAGCTTCAGCATTTGGAGGACCGAAGTTCAGATCGGCCATGCTTTTATGCAGAAAAGGGGAGCTCACAACAGTCATTCACCTTCTTCTCCTTCAACTTCCTCATTCTCTCTTAACCCTTCGTATCTCTGTTTTTCTCTTAAAGCCTCTTCAGTCCTCACGTTTCCCTACTTCCTTGCTTAATCCTTGTTAACCCGTTGCCTCCATTTTTCCCTTGCGATGCGATCTTATCGCAATCGCACATTAACCCCGCTGCCTCTTTCCACCCTTTGTCTTCCGCCGCTGCGATACTACAATGCGACCTAATCGCAATCGCAAATCACACCCATATGTGTTAGAGCTCCACCCTTTATCTTCTGCTGATGCGATATCGCGATTGCCCCTCCGCTATCTGATCAATCCCGATGATCCAATGGCCCACGTTTGTTTGCGCTCGCGATGTTCATCGACGATCACAAGTTGCAGGGTCAGGGCTTGATGACAATGTAGACCACTCCATTTCTGTCGATGCGGTATTAGGTGCCAGACCCGATATGACTCACCATTCCTTTGTATAAAGTCTCATGTCCACTTTTCCGCCTCCGATAGTGTATTTGCCATATTTCATAGCTTTCACCGCAAAACAATCTCCGCTGCCCATTTTTGTCATCCAATGGTTAGTAGTCATGTCGAGCCCATCCCCCATTTTCAATGCAATGTTTGTGTTTTAGCAGCCCTGTGCACCCGAAAAAGGAAGGAGACTATGATCCAAATACTCTCTGCAGTTAATATTTCAGCTACCACAATCAAGAATAGAATGTCCGAAGTACAAAAAGGCTGACCTCGAGTAGTGAAAAGCATTTATCAGGCATGGAATTTCATCGATGATTTACTTGATCTGACCGAGCAGGACTGCGGAGCGCCAGAAAGAGTCGATTTTGTCCATTAAAACAGTCAGAATGTATCCGAGGCCATAACATTTTGTAAATGTGGTTGGTGATCGATTAAGACACCTCCACGCATAACCTAGCAGAGATTTTTGTAAACAGACTCTATATATACTGAAAATAATGATGTAATGGGTTTGATGAGTGTTAGATGAGTGCTAGTATGTTGCAAGTTTCAACTTCTAGAGACTATAAATACTGTGAGACCTGCAACATCTGGTCTTCATTTCCAACTAATACAAGCTTCTTTTGCTGCTAATTGCTCAGTTTTCAATTCTTCTATGTTCCACGCTGTGCCTGTTTTGCATTAATTCATGTGTTGTAAATGTTTGGCATCAGAGGGGCTATCATCCCACCTCTGTGTTAGGATTTAGCATGTTTCATTGAATTTGCTTGCAGGTCCTCTTGTTTAAATACCAGAGAGTTTTCATCTTGTCTGTGTATTAGACAATAGATTTACTGACCTTTCAACTGGTCATAGCCGGCCATCACAGGGTCCTGTGCATCTGCTGGTGTGGTCAATCTTCTCCATCCTCACGTTTTCCTTAAGCTATGAGTATTTGGTGGTTAAAAGCCTTGTAGTTTGGGGGTGTTCACCCATGTTTGGGGTTAGTCATAGTAGGAGTGGTTCTCTGGCTTGAAGGTGCAACATTTCTTTCATTCATCCATCATTTTATCCAAGATTTTGTTGAATTCATAATGTTCCGAAGCATCATTGATATACAACCTAGGTGAGTTTCTTGGGGTTATAACAGGAATAATGGGGCATATGGTAGTATATCTCATAGTCGACACACATGATATAGAGATGACAAGATCAAAGAGGGCATGTCCTTATATACTCTAGATAGAAGAGGTGATGGACACAAGTTCTATAATTTCTTGTTCTAGTTCTGACAAGCACTATGATCGTAATTGTTATCATCCTTACAGAAGGAGTGATAGGGGATATTTTCCAGATGAGTTTAAGCAATCTAAGCAACCTACCTTTGATGTAGATTTTAGGAATTCGAAAAATGCAAAACCATGGTTACTCGAGATGAACAAGTTCTTTGAGCTACATGATTACACAGAGAACATGAAGGCTAGAATAGATATCTTTAGCCTCAAAGGAAAAGCAGATATCTTGTGGGAAAATGTGAATGAGGTTAGAAATATAGAACATAGAAGTTTAGTTGGCATTAATTCAAGAGACTTTTCAAGTAGAAGTAATTGTTAGAGAGGTACTACGATAACAACTAACGAATTCTATGAGATAAATATGGGATCGATGACAGATGAGGAGTACACGACTAAGTGCTTGGAGTTATTGAGGTATATAACGTATCTTAAGGATGAGAAGGAAAAAGTTCAGATATTTTTTAGCTAATTTCCATTAGCATTTATATATTGGATTATTTATGATGAGCCTTGGTGACTTGATTAAGTCATTGGTAAGTTCAAGCATTGCTATGAACAATAAAAATGTAAGACATAATCTCAGCAAGGATGGAAAGGAAAAGACAAATGTAAAAGTAAATGGAAACTGAACATAACAAGGCCTCAAGATGCATATGAGAAAGAAAATGTTGCACCTAAAAAGAAGTTCAACGTGGTTAGATAGGGACATGGGTCAGAGATTGGAGGGCAACGAAATAAGGGTCATGGTACAATATGGTTAGAGTGTTGGAGATGCGGTAACGAGAATATCGAGAGATACTTTTCGTAGAATGAAGGTGGTTGGCATTAGATTTATAGTGTATAGGAAGCATTGATAGTTGGGCATGTTGGACAGAGAATTCCATGGATTTATGTAGTGTTGGATAATAAGGTGGGAGATCACCAATTAAATGTTATCAAGATGGAAGGTAAGATTTGTGATCAAGTTGCTCCCATTTTAATTGAACCTAGATCTAATTATAGTTATGTTAGTCATGACTTGGTGGATAAGTGTGGTTTGAATAAATAAGTGCATGTAGAATCATAGTTAGTGAAGTTGGCTACAAGTACAGATAAGAGAGTGTATCACTGGTTAAGAGCTTGTTCATTCTAGTTGAATGCTATGCCTAGCTCAAAACATTTGAATGTATTGTTGTTGGGATCATATAGAATGATTTTGGATATGAAATGGTTCTATTTTCATAGGAGGAAAGTGGATTGTTACGAAAATGACATTGAGTGTTAGGATGACATTGGAGAATAAATAATATTGCAGGGTAAGAAGACGGAAACATCAACTATAATGGTGACAGTGATGCAGGTAAATCATAGTCACAGAAAAGTGTGTGTGTTATTTGTAGTGAATATTTCTAGCAATAAGGTAAGGATGATGAGGAAGTAGAGGTATTGAACAAGTACTCGATCTCGCAACAATTTCAAGATATATTTCCTGCAAAGATTTCATAGTTTCCCCCACACAGAGAAGTGGAATTTTCCATTGAGTTTGTAGTCGGGGCAACACCAGCATCGAAGGCACCATTCAGGATGAGCACTCCAGAATTAGTAGATTTGAACTTACAATTAAAGGAAAGTCTTGACAAGGGATACATTAGGCCAAGTGTATCCCCTTGCAGTGCACCGATATTATTTTTTAAGAAGAAATATGGCATTTCAGTCTATGCATTTATTACAAGAAGTTGAATGAGGTGACCATCCAGAACATGAATCTATTTTGGAGGATTGATGACCTTTTTGATCAATTGAAGCAAACAATAGTGTTCTCAAAGATTAATCTGAGATTCAGATATCATGAGGTACACATTAAGGAAGAGGACATTTACAAGGCAACTTTCCAAAATAGGTATGAGCATTATGATTTTTTTGTAGTTCCATCTCGTTTGACTAATGCTCCATCTATGTTAATTTGACTGATGAATAGTGTGTTTCATTCTTTGTTGGACAAGTTTTTTATTATATTCGTTGATGACATATTGTAATACTCTAAGAATAAGGAAGAACATGTCGAGAACTTAGTAGAAATGTTGAGGTTACTCAGAGAGTATTAGTTTTATGCCAAGTTAAGAAAATGGAGTTTCTTTCAAACAAACCTACATTACATCGAACATGTTGTTTCCAAGGGAGCCATAGTAGTGGATCTTGAGAAAATAAGAGCTATCATGGAGTGGAAAGATCCTAGAAATGTTTATGAGGTAAGGTCATTCATGGGGTTAGCGAGTTATTATAGGAGGTTCATAAGGAACTTATATTGCATTGCATATCCTATTACGTCACTATAGAGGCAAGGTAAGAAATTTGAATGGACAGGGGAATGTGCGGACAGTTTCAAATAGTGAAAAAGTTGTTGACGAAGGCTCAAGTGTTAAATATTGCAGATCCAGACAAAAAATTTTTGGTATCTACAAAATCTTACAAGAGAGGACATGGTGGAGCTCTTATGCAAAAAGGATAGGTAGTAGGATATGAGTCATGGAAACCTAATGAGCATGAATAGAATTATTTGACACATGATCTTGAGTTAGCAGCAATCATCCATGCATTGGATATGTGGAGGCATTATCTTCTTAGTAGGAGTTTCATATTGATGAGAAATCACAGTGGATTGAGGTATCTATTTGACCAATCGAATCTGAATGCCAAATAAGCTAGATGGTTGACCACGAGTACTGAGTTGAATAGGGTTGCAGATGCTCTTGGAGGAGAGTACAAGTGAATCACATAGTGACTATGAGCTCTTGTGTGATGGATCTACATCATTGGATCTTACAGGTAAGACACCAAGATGATGGGTACATGGAGTTTACGCACAAGTTATATGAGGGTACAAGTGGTTAGGATGTGGACTATTATCTTACAACATATGGTTTGGTCAGATTTAGGGACAGGATCTATGTGTCGAATGGCAGTGAGATCAAGGAGACTATATTATGAGATTTTCATGTGAAGCCGTCTTTAGATAACCCAATGTACTATAAGACACAATAGCAAAGAAGTTTTATCATTGGCCAAATCTAAAGAAGGAAGTGGTAGAGCGTGTGGCTAGATGCTTATACTTTCAATAGGTCAAAGCATAATGAAAGCATATAGGTCAACTACTAAAACCAATTCTGATTCTAGAGTAGAAAAGGGAGATCATTTTCATGGATTTCATCACAGGTTTACTGAGGAAATCTAGACAACATGATTCCATCATGTATCTGGTGGATACGTTGACTAAGTGTTGGACATCTAATCCTCAATGGGTTGGTGTGGAAGCCGAATAGATAAAAGGAAGTTGAAGAGACCTTGGGATGTGCAACCCAACAGTCAACCCATGTACTATAAATGTATATCTCTTGTTAATAAAAATATATTCTCATGTTTTATCTTTCAGATTATGTTACTATCCATGTGTGTTTAACATGGTATTAGAGCAGGCGTATTATTGCCCTACATAATTACTTTGAGCCATCTGTTTTATGGCCTTGATGTGCATATATTTTTTCCATCACTTATGAATATTTTCTCAGCAAAATTCTAGCTGCCACCTCTGTCTATCAGGTTTGCCACTTACATGCACCAAGCCATTTAATTTAATTATGTCTCTGCCATTCTAAATTTGCTTAGTTATGATAGTCTATTCTCTACGTGATAATATGGGAAACACTTGGTATTCCCATCGAATACCTACTCCTACAATGTTGTCAGCATTCCATTAGCGTTCCTTTTCCAGCTACTCTACTCAACATCTTTCTAACTTCAGTTGCTTGAACAACACCAAAATTCTCCTTGCCGCCCTAACGTATTTGACAGTTCTACCTGATTCTCTCAGGGTCAGATCAATACCCATTTTTGCATTGAGCTCACTTCAAAGATGTAGCAGCACCATTTCAGGTTTACTCTTGCTCCAGAATAATCAAGAGGATGCAGTTATGAGTTTATCTTGGCCCAGATTGTATGGATGTTGGTGTTAATGCTTCCTGAGCCCTCAAAATCCACTACCACAGTCCCATTCCACACTCAGGGTCGACTCCATCAATTTTAAAGGAAGTGATCAAAGCCGAGTGACCAGAGCGCTCTCCCACAACACCGTTTGGTTGACCTACCATAGTGAGTCATACAAAACACTACTCTTGAACGTTGAATCCATAGGATATCGCTCCAAACCACAAGTATCACATATGTGGGCTGTTATGGTCTTCCTTTGTCCTCAATGGTGTAAATCGCTAATTCAATGCCAATAGTGGGTACACTGATGGGAGAAATAGTTTTTGCGTCAATCTGGAGATGATGTTCCACTTACCCATGATGGAGTCCCTGTGAACGTCACTTTGAATAAATTATAATACTCTTCATGACATCTGTGTTCCTTAATTATCTCTAAATTGTTAGCTTTGGGCTCTCATTGCTTGATTGAATCCCACTGATTTTTTAACTTCGCTTCTTGTTGTCCAATTGACCCAAATTAGCTTATTAAAATCCATTTGAGTTTTAAATGTTTCATTGGACCTAATGGGTTTCTGTCAAAATGATATTCAGGTCCCCATTGTTTGACCAGATAGTCATTTGATGTAGGTTCTCATTATCTGATTGATTCGAATTGGATTTAATACCAGAATCCATCGGTTTTGCTGCATTTTGATATTAGAGCAGTGCCAATGTCGAAAATATTGAGTCTGAGCATAATGTAGCATGCCCAAAGAACCCACATGAAGGACATCTTGAGGATGGTAGTAGCATTAGGTATGCATAAACTGAAAATTGAAGCCTAGTTGTTTTCTACTCCATGGACATCATATCGATTCTAGAATTTTTTACCATTGTCATGTGTGTTCGAAAGCTTACAATCCACCTCCAAAGACTGTGAGCTCTTGTTGTTACTTGAATGGAATTTATTAAAAAATAAATAAAAGAGGTCAGTTAATGTGGGTATGAGTCGAATTTAACTAATTTCAGGGTTTGAATTCTAAAGTGGTGTTAATACTGGGGTTTTTCTCGTGAAATTTTCTATGGTTGGATAGAGAATAGTATAAACCTTCTGCAATTTTTCCCAGGAGGGCTTCCGATTCCTGAACGGAACCTTCTGGAGACAGTATAGAAGAGCGTTTTTTATGTGGAGATGGGGTCATTCAGTTATTTGACAGAATCAGTGTGGTGCTACCCTTTCTTAGTGTCGTGTTCAATGTGCACAATATTTGTTGTTTTGTGGTTGAAGATTTGGCACATATTTGGATTTATCCTACTATGTTCATAGCATGTGTCCTTTCACACAAAACTAGTGGGGAGAAAGTTTAGGGCATATGGTATCTCTGACTAGAAGCCTGACAATGGGCATTATGGGCAAGTGATTCAGTTTGGACGTAAGTTGTAATATCATTCTTTAACTTGCTCAAAATGTATACCATGAAATGAAGAAATATGTTAAATGTATATTGAGGAAAGTATATAAGAGAATTATGTGAATAATATGGACTATACATCTACAACAGTGGATGAATTTAGTATATTTTTTGGTCATTATTGTATAGCTTTTGGAGCTCTAAACCTTGTATTTTCTATGAATTTCCAACTAATTGAAAGGGTTTGAACTCTTACGCCTTCTTGTTATAGAACTATTGCACTCATATTCTTGTCATGAAGGACCAACGAAGAATAGTGTAAAGCCTGGTATGTTAATTTGAATTCAATGTAGCTTGGACCAACAAAGATTTGATTGAAGAAGTTTGAAAGTTAAAATTATTATCTGAAGGCAAGCCTCGTCATCCACTTTCGGCCATATTTAGATGGACTGAGGGTTGCTTTTCCCTTACAGAAGATCTAATGTTGCATTTAAGACTATGCCGCTTGAAGAATATCTTATCACTAAAGTTAAAATACCTCTACAGTTACGACCTTGATTCTTAGTTCATTTCCAAGTTTTGGAAGGAGTTTTTTGTTGGTTTGGGTATAGTGTTGGCCTTCAGCATAGCTTATCATCTGCAGATAAATGGATGGAGAGAGAGGGTCAATATGATATTGGGGGACATGTTGAGGATGTTTTAAGTATTAGTACAGGAGATAGGAGTACCTTCCATTAGTTGAGTTTACTTACAACAATGGGTATCAATAGTCACTCAAGATGAGTCTATTTGAGGCACTATATGGGAGGACTTGGAATACTCCCATTAGTTGCAATGATCTTGTGAAAATGTTGTTGATAGGGGCAGATATGTTGGAAGAGATAGAATAGGAAATGGATGTAATAAAAAAGAATCTAAAGTCAACACAGGACAGATAGAAATGCTATGCAGATTAGAACAAGTTGTTTAAGCATTTATAGGTTGGGGCACAAGTGTACTTACACATCACGACGAAGAATACATCCTTGAGGATTAGAGCATGTGACAAGTTGGCACCTCAACTTTTCGGACCTTTCAAGATTCTTTAAAGGATTGGACCAATAGGCTATCAACTTGCACTGCCTCCAACAGTGGAAGTCCATGATATTTTGCATGTGTAATTACTGGAGAAGTATGTTAGAGATGTTGATCATGTTACTTATTGGTCTTTATTGCAGGTGGAGCTAGATGGATAATTGCAACTGGAACGTGCAATCGAGCAATCGAGCAGGTCAAAGTGCAGAGCAAGTAGTTTGGGCCCGATGAATCTCTGTAGGAGATGGCAGACCATATGAAGGCTATGTATCCTTTTGTATTCAATAGTTGAGTGAATGTTTTCTGTATATTTTTTGGTTTGATGTTTTTCATATATGTACGGTAAGATGTTTATTATGAATATTTTATATGCTAAAAGCTTTAACTTTTAATTATTTTATGTTAAATTTAAAGTTAAAGCTTTTTCTTATTAATTTAGTGAAATAAACTTTCAAAAAAACATTATTTTTTTGTTATTTAAACTGCATTATAAATTTCTAACAAATTTAACCAAAAATATGCCAAAACAATTCCAAAACAGAAAACAACTAAACTATAACCAATAAATAAATAAGTTAGGAGCCTTAGATTGATGTGATGAATATGGTTACTCTTGTGAACCTATATTAAATCAAATAATAAATTTTGTTTGAAATTTTATTTAAATTTAAATTAATTTATATTTTAGATATTTTTTAATAATAAATATGTTGATATCAATCTTTCAGATTAATCACATCATTAGGATTTGGTCACGTTTCAAACGAGCTAATGTGGTTCATCATTAGGATTTGGTTGGTGTTTCAAACCAACTAATATGGTCCTGAGGATGAACCACATTAGCTCATTCGAAACGTTGACCAAATCCTAACATTGTGATTAATCCAAAAGACTAATATCAACAATATGGATCACAAAAGTCTTAGATCTAACAATAAATATGTTAGTTTGTTTTGAAAATTGTTTTACTTAAATAAAATTTTAACTAAATTAAAAGTCGAAAACCATAAGTCTTTGCTATAAAATTTTTATGAAGCATCTCACAAAAAGATAGAAAAGATAGATCAACGCCTTAGAATTCAGCCTCTTCGAGGGAGCAACCTCCTTTACATTACATAAATGAACAATTCTTCGATGATTCAAATGACGAAACCTCCTTTCTATATATAGGAGTCTAAGGATTCACCATATAACCGAGCCGACCCAACAATAATAATATAAAACCACAAAAATAACAATAGAGGGATTCTATGGGGCACAGTAATAACAATATGGGGACAATAGGGGCACAACAATATTAATAAGGGCTACAACTACAATAGTAATGGGGTAATCACTAGTATTATAGGGACCCAACACAGACCATGAAATTTGGAGCAAATCCAAAAGACATCATAATTCTATGAATTTTTTCAGAGATATGGGGAGACATGCTGAATTAACTCAAGTAAAAATTTCAAAACCAAATACAAATAATTGGACACATAGCACACTATATAATTTTGTTTGTTGTTGGGACGAAGATGGCCTTTGTCATAAAAGATGATGAACACTTTAGAAAGTATGTGTAAATGTGAGGATCATAGCATTGATGGTATTGTGCCATGATAGACCAATCTGAGTGAGGTTGTTTTGTGAGTTTTTCGTTCTTAATTTATTGAGATGAAGAGTTGTTAGCATTGTTGAGTGAGAACCTTTGTGAGATGGTTTGAGAATGCAAATGTTGAACACTTATATGTAACCTTATTAACTATCGTACAATATATTTTTAGTTAAAATAAATTAGATTTTCTACACAACTTACTATGATGAATTGAATGGTTATAATACACTGCCATCTATTTAGGTTTTTTTACAAATTCCTCCAAAATTAATAAATTTGTTGTTATTATTGAACCTTGTAACAATATAGCAGGAAAATAGACATCATTAATGTGGAGATCTTAGTTCCAAATGGCTCCCAAGCCATGGCTAGAAATAAGTAGATCATTGATGTGGAGTTCTTAGTTCCAAATGGCTCCCAAGCCATGATTGGAAATATTAATAAAAATAGGTGAGTAGAAGGTAATCAAGAGCGTAATTGTGTAGACATGCATCTGTCAATGAGGCACAAATTTATTCACGCAAAGGTACATATGCCAGCATGGAAAGACTTTAGGAGTCAAGCACATTATGATGACATGGAGAAAACCAATATTATTAGTATATAATTGATTTCAAGGTTTTTTGTCTAAATCAAAGTTGACCACAAGATTTTAGAGTTGTGTAATTACCCGTGAGCACAAAACCTAAGGATTAATGACTTGGTTAGAGACAATCACCCAAGTACTTATATAAATTGCATAATCCTTTATTGTTTAGAACAATCCACATTTTACAAAGAATGCGTAAATGTTGAATATCATAAAACTAATAGAAATGTTGCATAAGGTACCAAGTTGAGCGAGAGGTTATCTTGTAAGATTTTCAACGTGAATTTATAGTGAACCAAAGAGTTATTAGCATTGTTGAGTGACAACTTTTGTGATACAATGTGGGAATGCAAGGACTAAACACCAATCTGTAACCCTATGCACCTATATTGTATGTTTTCTTATTATTTTGAGACAAATAGATTTTCTACACAACTTCTTGTGGTGAGTTGCATGGTTATGATATGCTTCTATCTATTACTTTTTTTACATTTTCCTTTGATATTAATAAATCAATTGTTGCTAATGAACCCTGTGACAACATAGTTACAAGTGTAACATTGACTTTTGTAGCCATTGTTCGTGAAGAACTACAATAATGCGATCAATTTTCTTTGGAAAAAAAGTGGTTGGTGTCAAGGTCTAGTTTAATTATTTGTTCTTTTTATCAAAGTTGGGAAATATTAGATTAAAAAAAATTGTCATATAACTAAACAATGAGCATACAAGCACTATTGTCTTGATATTTCATACAAATTTGTCAGCTCTCATAAGCCGCATGGGAGAGTTTGCCAAACTTCATAGTTATACATCCCAACTAAACAATGAACATGCAAGCGCAATTGCCCTGAAATTTCATACAAATTTGTCAACTCTCATAATCTGCATGAGAGAGTTTTCCAAGGTTCATAATTATTACATCCAAACTATTATTGTAGGTATACTATTCTAAAAAGACACCTAATATTTTAATTTCTTAAAAAATCATATAAATTAATATAATACATGATGTCTCTTAGCTTCCTCCTACCCTATATTGGAAGGAAGAGAGCTTTATTGTCCAATGTTCCCCCTCCTTGAAATATACTTGAACAAAGTTTGTGTATATCCTATGATTTGAAGCAATCGAGTGGTGTTAAGGTTGTTGGACATACTCCTTAAAATATTCGTTATGATTCTAAGACATCTATATTATGTTTTATTGAACCCGAGCATTCATAATTATTGCATTTTGAGAGGTGCATTGATGTTCACTTTCATTAACCATAGAGGTCACCAAGAAAAGAGAGATTTTATTGCATTGAAAATGGCAGATTTGAATTCAAACTAGTACTAATCCATCCCAAGAAATACCTAGATCCAACACATGGAAAGGCCTCCTACTCCACAAACTAAACAACGCTACGAGGCACTAGAAGTCCAAAGATTTCTGGAACCAAATCTAAAAAGATCAATGTATTCAAAGCCTGATCAAACTAGAGAGTCATATCACTAGAGTTCAGAAATAAAAGCATTGAGTGATGAGAGTTGAATACAAGTAAAACTTACAAAATTAGATATGAGTACCACAAAAGAACTAAGGAGAAACATCCAAGAAAAAAGCGATGCAAATAGATCACACTCTTAAGTTTGAAATACAACATAATGGCAATACCTCATGAGCCCACCTCGCAACCACTAAACCCCAATGGACAATTCAATAAATATGATTGTGTTTAATTCAAGCATGTGAATGGGAGGGGGAGATTGTACTTTCAAACCCCATCTATGTGCTTGAGGTTTGATTTGGGTAATGTCAGAACATATGGTAATTAAAGGTGATGATACATGGTTTCATTTCATAACCTTGGGGACTTAATGCACTCAATAATGAAATCGTACCCCATTTTTCCACAACGTCCCTTGATTAAGAGATGTGGCTTTATTAGCTATTGGATAAACCATAACTTTGTTATTTCAGTTGTTGTGTTAGATATTATGGTTTATTACAGTTTCTTGCATGGGGTTGACATCTCATATGGATGCACAAAAAGTTTGCCCTCGTGTAATACTCAAATAATTCCATATATCATGTCTGCCTTGAAAAAACAAGTTCGTTGCTAAACACCCTAGAAATGGAAATGGAGAAACACCATGCCAACATTAACAAGAATGATGATTGGATATTGAGCAAAATTTGGCACCCTGTCATAACCATATTAAAAACAAGGGAAACATTATTGTTAAATAATATAAGGTGCCTAATTAGCTGACCTGGATTTTAATTTTGGACTAACCATTGGTTCTTACCATTTATGATAGCTCGTTACCTCACTCTTAAGCCTTAATAACTTGTCTCGTAATAATGCGCTAAGCTACTAAAAAAGAAATTTTGAGAAGGTTAAACATTAACACATGATCTCCAAATTGCTCAAAATGAAAACCATATTCTTAACCCTTTATGGAACACAAGGAATGTTGATTATAAGAAAGCCTAATTATACACAAGTTTTCCAAAGGAAAATTATATTGAATCTAAAATTTCCTTCTTTATCACTCACCCTTACGATGCCTATCGTATCTTATAAGATGGACATTCTTGTAATATTGATTCTAAAATCATAAATCGTCCTATAAACGTCAATGCAGATGTTATGGTTTAAGATGTATATGCAAGAATTGTTTAGGACCACATTATTTCATGCAACTTATACGGCCAAGTCAATGGTACTTGGTGACTAATAGACAAGGCTAGGGGTAAATACTCACTGGTTTTGGTAAGATAGGTATTTTGCAGTCATGGTCTTCATGCTAAAAAAGAACTCAATTTTGAACGCTCAAATATCAAAGAAATGGAAGAGTAAGTTTGTATACTAAAATGTTAGATAGTAGTTACTCTCTCCTTTAAACTTTGGGCCATTGTTATGGTGGTACCAAATATTTATGAAACCTTTTTAGGCAAATTATCCATTATTATCGATGATTTGTCCTTAAGGCATAAAGAATAGGGTTTGAATAAAAATATAAACCCAAATCATGATGATATTGAACACCATTTAAATATTCAACACCACTTAACTCGATGTTGATAAGTTAGGAAAATGACTTATAATTAATACGATTATCATTTATTGCTTTTTAAGTATTATCATTAAATTATGTGCAGATGTATCCAATTTCAACCATGCTTCCCTTTTAAGATCAATTTTAAAAACTTTTGAAACTAAGAAGTCATTTTAACATCTTCAATTTAGCAATATATTTTTTTTTATTTAATCATTGTACGTAGTTTCTATTTAACATTATCCAAACTATCTCCTACTCTATTACTTCTGCCTAAATAATATTCAATTTTCAATTGAAGTTCTCTCAAAGAATGAAGCGTTGACTCAAGGATACAGATAAATGATGAGTTGAAATGCAAAGAAAAAATGCATAAAGATAATGGAAGGCAAAAAATATAAGCTTCAGAAGTAACATGATAAGGAGAATAATAAAGGTGAAAGTCCATGGGCTGGAAATATAGAAGAGAAGTTGATTATTGTGGAAATGGTGAGTGTGCAAGGAGGGTGGTGAAACAATGAAGTTAGTGCATGCTAAAGAATATAGTGAGTTATCATGTCATTTCGTAATCAAGATAGAGCGAGCGATGGATTGGATTGATGCGAACAACAACAGCTCATCGGACCTGCAGGGCAATGATATGTTGCATAACTCTTGTGGGCCTACATCTCCTCCTCGGTCAGATGCCCTAAACATTGAGGTGTTCAATCTCCAAGTGACAAATGTAACCAAATTCTAGATTTGAAAACCCACAAAATTTGTGAAAAAGTTGGAGATTCCAAAGGTGGAAGTCTTCACCCCCCAGGCCAGATTGAGGCCTTGTAGCTGGCTTAGCGGGATTGGTGGGTCAGTACGTGGGGATTTGGCCCTCCCCAAGAATAGTAAGGACCTGGGTGGAAAATAATTAGACCCCACTGATCAAAGGGGAAATTTCCTCTTCCTTTTGTGGGAAAGGGTTCTTCACCTCCTTTGAAAGCAAGGCAAACCAAGACTTGAACTTTCAAAGTGTTTGGGCTAGTTCTCTCTCCCACGTGCTAGACAAAGCTATGGTTTATGCGGAATGGTTATCTCTAGTTCAATCTTGGAAGAAAGAGAACAAAGAAGGCAAGTGAAGGTCACTAAGGGTTTCTCTCTATCCCTGTTATGCTCCTAACCTGCAAATGATACCCAAATACAGAATATGTGAAGAAAAGATACCCAGAACACAGAATATGCGAAGAAAAGATACCCAGAACACAGAATAGCAATGATTTTATTATTTAGAGAGTAATGTTCACAGGCCTCTTCGAGGGGGCAACCTCCAATAGAGCAGAGCTCGATTACAAAACAAGACACGATACTCCTCGCAAGGAGTCTCTATCCTTTATATATGACTCATACATGCAATACCACGGGCCAATACCGTGG
>APFE030017305.1:24165-35134 GCA_000404065.3 Pinus taeda
TGAGAAATGAGTTGGGAGAGCCCGGGGTGTGAAAACCATTCCCTGCGAGCTTCTCAATCCATTCTGGAATGGGGAGGGAAATTGCTAGCAGGGTACTTTCCTCCTCAAATTGGCGAGATAATGCATCTGCTACACTATTGTCTTTCCCTTTCTTGTAAATGATCTCATAATCATATCTGAGCATTTTGGCTAGCCATTTATTTTGTTGTGGGGAGGATAGGCGTTGCTCCAAAAAATATTTAAGACTGTGATGATCTGTGCGTATTTGGAAACGTCGCCCCAATAAGTAAGGTCGACAGGTGTCGACTGCATGTAAGATGGCCATCATTTCCTTCTCGTAGGTAGATTGGCCCAGATTCCTCCCACTGAGTTGTTGGCTTGTGAAGGCCAATAGTCGCCCTTCCTGCATTAAGACCGCCCCAATACCTATACCCGAAGCATCACATTCAATGACAAAAGATTTGGTGAAGTCAGATAGTGCTAAAACTAGAGTGGAACACATGGCATTTTTTAGAGCTGTAAAGGCCTGTTGTGCTTCCTCATTCCAGAAGAATGAATTTTTCTTTAGGAGTTGGGTGAGGGGCTTCGCTATGCGACCATAGTTGCGGACAAATTTATGATAATAGCCTGTGAGACCCAAAAATCCTTGCAAGCTCTTCAAGGTCTTAGGTTGAGGCCATTCCTGCATTGCTTGGATCTTTTTGGGTTCCACCTTGACACCTTCACGCCCCACAATGTGGCCCAAATACTCTACTTTTTCCATGCCAAACGAACACTTGGACATCTTGACAAATAATTTATGCTTGCGGAGCAGTTGCAAGAGTAGATCTACATGCTGAAGATGTGCGGCCCAAGTGCAACTATAGATGAGGATGTCATCGAAGAAGACAAGGACAAATTTCCTGAGATATGGTTTGAGAATGTGGTCCATAAGGCTCTGAAAAGTAGAGGGGGCATTACAAAGACCAAATGGCATGACCAGGAATTCATAGTGGCCTTCATGAGTTCTAAAAGCAGTCTTGGGGATGTCGAATTCCTTCATGCGAATCTGGTGGTAGCCTGAGCAAAGGTCCAGCTTCATGAAAAATTGAGCCCCATTGAGTTCATCCAGCAAATCATCAACCACCGGGATGGGAAATTTATCTTTGACTGTGAGCTTATTGAGGGCCCTGAAGTCAGGACACATCCGCCACTCCCCATCTTTCTTGAGCACCATGACCACTGGGGATGAATAAGGACTAATGCTGGGACGAATGACATCGGCTTCCAAAAGTTCCTTGATGATTTTTTCTATTTCATTCTTTTGGGTGAACGGATATCTGTATGGGCGCACATTTGGGAGTTGGGCCCCTGGAACCAAGGTGATGCTATGATCATGTTCCCCTCGCAAGGGTGGAAGCCCCTGAGGCTTGTCAAAGACCGGCAGATGGTTATTTAAAATCTGTTGCATCTCAGGATGAATTGGCGGTGGTTTGGTTTCGACTGCCTGGATGGCATTAAATTGAGCTACAACTCCATGATTGCCCTTTTGTAACAATTTTTCCATCCTATGCGAGCTGATGATAGAGGGGGGATCCCGCCTGGAGTCCACGGAGGGTATGTGTGTAGTTGTTCTGCTTAAAATTCATATATAACTCCTAGAAATCCATTGTGATTGGCCCAAGAGTGCGTAGCAAGTCAGCTCCAAGGACAATGTCGCAACCCCCCATGTGTATGGCAAACATGTGGGTTTTCAACTGATAATCCCCCATTTGAAGTTTGACATTTTCACAGCGGCCTTCACACTTCATTGTGCCTCCATCCGCAATTTGAACTTGGAATTTAGAAACTGCTCGTACAAAACAATGCATTGCTTCTGCGACTTTTTGATGGATGAAATTATGTGTACTTCCACTATCAATCAAGAATAATACTGGGCGATGTTTAATAAAACCTCTGATTTTGAGAGTTTGAGGGGAAGAAATCCCTACCAAAGCATGCAAGGAAATGACTGGTTCGTCAGAGACATTGTCTTGTGGGTTGTCTTCTTCAAGTGGCTTATGTTCCTCCAGTGGTGGCTCTTCCTCTGTTGAGCTGTAGTCAGTGGCATCAATTTGAAAAAATTTGGGCTCCTTGCATTTATGCCCTGGGGAGTATTTTTCATCACAGTAGTAACATAGGCCTTGCTTTCTTCTTTCGGCCATCTCCGCAAGTGACACCTTTTGGACTTTAAGTGTTTGATTCGTGTTGTGAGCCTGTGGGGGGCGACCATTAGTGGAGAAATTTGGGCGACTGTATTGGGATGCTAATGCACGTTCAACGTTACAATCTACCTTGCAAGCCTCCGTCCATGTGGGAGGGTGGTGCAGTAGGACTTGGGCTTTGATAGCTTCTTTAAGACCGCTGATAAAACATTCCGTGTAGAACCCATTTGAGAGACCCCAAGTGCGGAAGGCTAAGGCTTCAAAAGCTGTAATATATTCACCCACTGTACCAGTCTGTCGGAGCTTAGTAATACGACCCAAAAAAGATGATTCCTGGTCAAAGCAGTCTTGAAGAGCTTTCGTGAATTTGGGCCAAGTCCTAAAAGGTCCAATGCAACGTTGTTGCCATTCCCACCATTGCCACCTTTCATTGTCCAAGTACATGCTCCCCAACATAAGCTAAGTCTCATCATCGAAGATGCGATTTAGTTTGAAATATTGCTCCATTTTTGTTATCCATGCCGACGGGTGAGAACCGTCAAATTTATGCATATCCAACTTGGGAGGTCACTGACAGGGTTGTGGGTGGGTGTGCCAGACGTGAGGAGAGTGGCTAGACTCACCCTCATTGTGTTCATGGCCATTATACTCCTCCTCGTGGGCGTGCTCCTTGCCCTTCGGGACTATTTTGTCGACCATGCTAAGTATTCTGGTAAGCTGAAGGTCGAGGTTGTGCACTGATTCTTCAAGTTTGTCCATCCTTTCATTGGCCATCGCTTGAGCTCTAGTTGCTACCATACAACAACCAGATTTTTTTGAAAAGTGGGACGACTCTGATCTGGTGGATCTGAGAGATATGAATGGCAGATTTGATAGTGCTGGGCAACGGAACTGACTACTTCTGCGGATGTGATGGATCTAATAGATCGGAATGGCTGATTGGGACCGATGTCTCCTGCTGCTACACTTCTTTGCACAAGCGGATCTGGAAGAGATGATGATAGAAAAGGGAACTAGGGTCTTGAGGAGTGTCAGGTGCTACAGATCACAATACACATAAGGTTCTGGAAGTAGTACTCGGCCGAATGTTTCAAGGCTCTAACTAAGGAGGATCGATCGTACCCTTAGTCGTACAACCCGACTACCCTATCGTATGGACGAGTAATCTCTCCGAGTGCTATTCTCGGTGTACTGTAGCTGTGAGACGACCGACGGTTTATGTATGGCAAGGTTTCAAAGGAGCCTAGGGGGCTTCCGATATACCTAGAGGGTACGTGGAAGGCAGTCCGTGCGCGGTTCTGTCTAATGCGGTACTACTCGAAGGGGTACCCACAGGGGTTACAAGGGAGTCCAACGGACGTGACCACCTCTTGTATTTCCTGCGTGCATGCCTCCCCAAATCTGCAGATTTATGCGCTCAATGACAGATCCCGTGGTTTAAAGATGCCGGAACACGTCTCTAGCCAAAAAAAAAAAATTGCTACGAAATGGAGATCCCACCGGCCCTGGAAAGTGCTCTGATACCACTTGTTATGCTCTTAGCCTACAAACGATACCCAAATACATAATATGTGAAGAAAAGATACCCAGAACACAGAATATGCGAAGAAAATATACCCAGAACACAGAATAGCAATGATTTTATTATTCAGAGAGTAATGTTCACTTGCCTCTTCGAGGGGGCAACCTCCAATAGAGCAGAGCTCGATTACAAAATAAGACACGATGCTCCTCGCAGGGAGTCTCTATCCTTTATATACATGCAATACCACGGGCCAATACTGTGGTATTACTAATACCATCTATCTAATACTACGACCCATTTGCAACTAACTGTGGTTCCGTTATTAATTGCGGATTAACCACTTACAATTATTAATATGGGCTTTATTGACTCTTGACTATGACGTGGTCCCATTACATAAATAAGGGGGTTAGGGTGGGACCCTAACTATCCCTAAGTCACAAGGAAAGGCAAGTGAAGGGAAGGAGGCTCTAAGAGGAAGATCGAAGTTTTCAAGTGTGGCAGCAATTGTTGGGCAGACAAAATTTTGGATCTGCGATAGGAGGTCTAAGATCTTGTAATAGGAGGCTAAGTTAGTGACTAATCTTGATCTTGGAGGGTATTGGTCTAAGTCACAAGGTCTTGGTATTCGTCAATTGAAGGATCTATAAGAAGAGGAGATTTAAGGGTGTTCCCCTCAAGAGGAGGGGTTTTGGCTCTGGCTTGCAGCGTAGATATTGTGTCATTGTTCTTATTGTTTTTGGTAGTTTTTTTATGTATCTCACATTACAATAATAAGGAACAAAGATAATAAGAAAAAAAAGGTAACACAAACAGTTATCAAGTTAAAGAGAATTAACATATTCATTGCCCTATTGAATTCTCAACATGGTATCTGAGCTAAGGCTAGTTAAGGACGTCATGAAGATCTCCTCTACAGTGAAGAAGCTCATCAAGTGTTCCAAGATAGCAAGCTATCTCAAGGAAGGTATCAAGAAAGCATGGAGTCTCTTACTTTCTTCAAAGAAAATATCGATCAGGGAAAAGGATGAAGGTATCTTCTCGGCTCTCTCTAGCACATTCCAAGATGAAGACATTTTGGTAATTGATAGTGGTGCATCAAGACACGTGATTGGCCATTCCAAACAATTACAGACCTTATAAAAAAGAAAATCAACTTATTCAGTGGAACTTGGAGATAACAAGAACTATCCCATAAAGGGTATTGGATCGACCTCTATAATGCTGGAGAATGGAAGCAACATCCACCTCAACAACATTCTATTTGTTCCAGGTTTGCATAAGAACTTACTTTCCATTTCAATCTTAGAATATAAGGGTGATATAGCAACTTTCATTGATGGAAAGGTTGTTGTATGGAGTAAAAACTCAAGTATAAAACAAACTAAAGTCATTGGAAATCAAGAAGGAATACTTTACAGACTAATATCTCCTTTGGCCCAAGCCTTAGTTCACATTGAAATTAGTCTGTGTGAACCCTGGCATAGAAGATTTGGTCATCCAAATTTCAAAATCCTTCCAACTCTAAGTTCCATAGTAGATGGAATCCTTGAACTTAAAGAATATTATGAAGGTGTATGTAAGCGATGTGCATTGGGTAAGAATACCAAGAGACCAATTGGAAGCAGTGCTTCATGGTCAAAAGAAATCTTGGATCTTATTCACTTTGATGTATGTGGCCCTGTGACTCCCAAATCACTCGGAGGTCATCTATATTATGTCACATTTATAAATGATCATTCAAGAAAGACTTGGGTTTACTTAATGAAAACCAAGGACGAAGAATTTACAAAATTTCAAGAATTCAAAGCTAAAGTGGAGAACCTTACAAAAACAAGAATCACGATTCTAAGATCTGATAATGGAGGAGAATATACATCCAAGGAGATTACAGCGTTCTATAAGGATTCTGGGATTAACAAGGCGTTGATAGTGCCATATAATCTGAATCAAAATGGAGTTGTAGAACGGAAGAATCGATCCATTAAAGAAAAGTGTAAAAGCAATGTTGCACGATCAAGATCTACCTAAGTTTCTGTTGGGAGAAGCCCTGAAGACAATTGTTTACATTCAAAATCGAAGTCCCCACAGGTCCCTAGACAATAAAACTCTGGAATATGTATTCTCTAGAAGGAAGCCATTTTATGGATCATCTCTGGATCTTTGGTTGTCCCATATATATCCACATACCAAAGGACAAAAGAAAGAAGTTGGATCCATCAGGCATCAAGGGAACATTTGGTGGGTATAACAACTCATAGAAAGCTTATAGGATCTACTTAAAAGGAAATCACATAGAATTCAGCTGAGATGTCATATTTGATGAAAACATAGCATTCAAGAAATCAAAGGAACTTTTCGTAGACTCTGATGATGAAGAAATTTCAGTGTTTGAGGAAGAAGTTGGCAAGGGAGAAGAAGAATCACACCATGAAGAAGAAGGTCCTAGTGAACCTGTTCAACCTATGGTCATCCCTGAAACAAGGAAAATACCTAATTGGTTGAATTCTACAATACTTGATGCAGAAGGTCATGGGGCAGTGAAAGACTCATTTAGAGAAAGCAAGAAACCCAAGAGATATTTTGGGTATTCTCCATACATGACAAAACTAATAGAAGCAAAACCATCTTCTTTTGAAGAGGTTGTAAATCATGAAGAATGGAGATCGTACCTAGGCCCGAAGACAAATTTGTGGTAACTTTCAAATGGATCTATAAGATCAAACATGCGACAGATGGAAGTATAGATAAGGCAAGATTTGTGGCTAGGGGCTTCTCTCAACTAGAAGATATCGACTATGAAGAGACATTTTCTTCAACAACAAGATATACAATGATTCGTTCATTAGTCGCTTTGGCAGTATCGATGGGATAGAACATCCATCAAATGGATGTCAAGACTCCATTTCTAAATGGCACAATAGATGAACATGTAATCATTCTTCTGTATGTAGATGATCTTCTCTTGAATGGTGTAGAAGGTCGAATTGAAGAATGTAAGAAGAAACTAACACCAAAATTTGACATGAAGGATCTTGGGTTGATGCATTACTATTCGGTACTAGAAATCTGGCAAGGACCTGATGAAGTTTATTTGGGTCAAGGTAAGTACATGATCAAGATGTTGAAGATGTTTGATATGATGGACTGCAAACCCTTGACCACACCGATGATCACAAACTTGAAGAGACTAATGAGTTCTGAATCTAACCATGTGGATCCTTCCAAGTATAGACAACTAATTGGCTCACTGATGTACTTGGTGAATACTTGACCAAACATATGCTTTGCAATAAATGTTCTCAGTCAATTTCAAGTGGAGTCGAAGCATGATCATTGGATAACAACAAAACATATTCTGCAATATTTACGAGGAACCATCCACTACTGCCTAAAGTATGATAGAAGGAATGATGTCTACTTGATGGGCTATACAGATTCCGACTGGGAGGTAGTGAGCGGGATGGAAGGAGCACTACAAGAGGATGTTTCAATTTTGGATCCTCCATGATCTCTTGGATGAGAAGAAAGCAAGGCACAATTGCTTTGAGTAGTGCTAAGGTTGAATATGTTGCAGCATGTGAAATAGCAAAGAAGCGGTCTGGTTAAGGAAGTTGTTATTCGACCTGTTCAAAAGACCGGAGGACCCTACAGTGACACTTTATGATAACACCAGTTGTATATGTTTGTTTAAAGACCCAGTATTTCATAGAAAGGCAAAGCATATAAACAACAAATACCACTATATCTAAAATCTAGTGCAAAATGGTGTGCTGCAACTACAATATATCTCCACTGATGAGCAGGTACCTGATATATTGATAAAATCTCTTCCGAACAAGAAGCTTGTGTACTTGAGAGACAAGCTTGGTTTGGTTGATGTATCCTCCCTAATTGAGAGGAAGAGATAGACACAACATTCTTATCTTCACTTGGGAAGAAAGAATGGAGTATTGGGTAACCATCTGGCATTCGATACTATTTGAGAATGTGGTAGGGCATTCAAGACAAGAGTAGTCAAGGAACAATATTCTTTGAGGACTGGCTATTCAAGATAAGAATAGTCCAAAGAAGGTCATATTCGGTAAACACCTGGGTGGAGTACGTACCTTGAGAGTCAATGATGATGATGTCTATAGATCATTGGTATCACCAGCATTGTGCTCTGATCTTCTAGAGAGATAGAGATATTATTCAAGGCCTTGTTATATGACAATGTGGGTTAACATGATGCCAAATGAATGGGTTATCAATCTGACTCTTTTTATGAGATCTCTTCAGATTGAGAATGACCATGTACCTCTTATGGATACCTCACTAGTTAAGAGGGAGTGTTGAAAAATGTGTAACTAGGTTCGGTTTTCATAAGTATGAAATGTATTCTTGTAAATTATAAAATGAAAAAGAAATTATTATTAGAGCATAGGTTTCATGCTCAAGTTATTTTATTTTATTGGTCAAGCACCCATTGAGTGCTTCTAGGGTTTGTGTTAGGTCTAAGAGTCTTTTCCATATATTGAAGACCTCAATGGGTACACTGTATCTTGTAAAAAAATATTATATTTGTCTTTAAAGTGTCGAAATGCCCTCCAAGATCAAGTCAGCCTAGAAGTTGTCAAGTCGGCCTAATGGAAGAGCCACGTCTACCCCTTGAAGAGACCTATATAAAGAGAGGAACTCGTCCTCCAAAGAAACACCCACTTATCTCTCATTCTATGTGAAGAAGAGGTCAAAGAAGAAGGACGAAAAAGAGGTCGAAGAAAGTCAGAGTTTTTGGGCTAGTTCTCTCTCCCACGTGCTAGACAAAGCTAGGGTTTTTTCACAAGGGTTATCTCTAGTCCGATCTTGGAAGGAAGAGAAGAAATAAGGCAAGTGAAGGTCACTAAGGGTTTCTCTCTAGTCCCAAGTCACAAGGAAAGGCAAGTGAAGCGAAGGAGACTCTACGAGGAAGATCGAAGTCTTCAACTGTGGCAGTGGTAGTTGCAGCAATTGTCAGGCAGACAAAATTTCCGATTTGTAGTAGGAGGTCGAAGTTCTTGCAATTGGAGGTCGAGTTGGTGACTGATCTTGATCTTGGAGGGTATTAGTCTGAGTCACAAGGTCTTGGTAGTTTTCAATAAAAGTATCTATAAGAAGAGGAGATTTAAGGGTTTTTCCCTCAAGAGGAGGGGTTTTGGCCCTAGCTTGCAGCCTATATACTGTGTCATTGTTCTTATTATTTTTGGTATTTGTTTGATGTATCTCGCATTACAATAATAAGGAACAAAGATAATAAGAAACAAAAGGTAACATTGTTAAAACTGGCAACTAGGGCCAAACTCCATGTGGGTCATCTTATTAATGGAAGCTGATATTTTTCTTGGATCCCTCGTATCGAGAGGTGTAGGATTGATCTAAAGATCATCTGATTTTGACAAGTATTGATGGAGTTATGAATTTATTTGTGTTATAAGACAATTCGTCAAGGTTGGCCAGCAACCAAATAAACCCCTCATGTGCTTAACGTTTTAGTATAAAATGAGATGACTTGAGAGTCATTTTACACAACTTCTCTCTTGATATTTCTCCACTTGTCTTGGGTTTTAGTGTGAGAGAAATCTAAGAGGAAGAAGCCCTATGAAGAAGAGCTAATGTTGCCTTATGAAGAAGCCCTAACGCTTCCCTATGGAGAAGCCTTAACGCTGCCCTATGGAGAAGCCTTGTCCTAGCCATAGGTCCATGATGCCCTAGCCGCAAACCACTTCAAGTGACCGAATTTTTGGATGGAGGGCCAAGGATTTAGGGCCGAGAGGGCAGGCTGCAAGGCCGAGCAGAAGCCGGAACTGTCGTTACTACCGAAACTGCCGGAATAGCCGAGAACTGCCGGGAACTGTCAAAACTGCCAGGAACAGCGAGAACAGTCGGAACTTCCTGAACTGCCCGAATAGCCGGAACAGTCGGAACTTCCAAGAACTGTTGGGAATAGGCGAAACAGCCGGGAACAGCGGGAATTGTCGGGCACAAGCGGAACTTCCCAAAACTGCCGGAACAGCCAGAGCATCTGTCTCCGAAGGAGAGCAGCATGCAAGGGACAACTAAGTAACATTGGGACAGTTGTATGGTACGTAGCAGCAAATACACCAAACATGCAATGTTACAGCTAGCATGCAAGGGACAGCTAGCATGCAAAAACAAGCATGCTAAGGACAACAAGCATACTAGGTACAACAAGCAAGCAAGGTGCAGCCAACACATAGGTCAGTATGGCAACATGGTGCAGCAATGGCACATAATGCAGTACAGTGATGGGTAAAATCATGGTTAATGAAGCATGATGAGATGCAGCATAGTGATGATGAGTGCAGCATGGTGCAGCGCGGTGAGGTGCAGCATGATGACGAAATGCAACACAACGATAGGTGAAGGAGCCACCTTGGATAATTACTTGAAGCAGCATGTCTTGAACTGATCTCATGTATCATCTTCTTAGAGATGATCTATGTTCTTATCTAGATAACTCAGAGTGTTGACTTATGTTGTAAATGTACAATCTCTCTCTCTCTCTCTATTGAACTATTGAAGAACATATAAGAAGAATTTATTAAGGGTTTCCCCACATTGGGGTTTGTCCCTGACTAGCGCCACATCTTGTGTCCTCTTGTCTTGGCTTGTCTTCTGTGATTTATGTTTATGTTCTATCTGCAGTTTACTTTAATGCTGATGTAATTGCTAATATGGAAAAGATATTGAGATGACTGTGAAAATTGAAATAAATTGCTCTAAGCATAGAACATACCTAAAATTAACAAACACAAACAATTATCAAGTTAAAGAGAATTAACATATTCATTGCCCTATTGAATTCTCAAAAGGGTTGAGGGGGCCAAACCTGAACAGTGCTCCAAAGGAGGAGGCAACAAAGACTACCTGATATATGGAAGGGTGCAAAACAATATTATAGGTACTATACCTACAAGCTAGTATTGTAGTCTTATCAAATTTTTGTTGAAAATGCAACAAGATGATGGAGCTTAGTGAAGAGAAGTCGCCTTCACTAAGTGGGCCCGCAGGCTATTTTTGGCGCAAAGTCTATTTTTAGACTATGTCTATTTTTAGACATATGGATCATGGTCTATGAGTTGCAGGATGCTATTTATAGATGATTGGTCATGTTGGTAAAAAATAGATGGACCTCTATTTTTAGACATATGGGTGGAGTCTATTTTTAGACTGCCAGTCAAAAAATAGAACAGTCGAATATTATTAGCTCTTAATAATATTT
>APFE030017305.1:36319-73163 GCA_000404065.3 Pinus taeda
ATTCAAATTTCTACATGGTATCAGAGCAAAGTTGATCATTAGATCTATTATTCAGAAAGTGATTACATTTTATTTCTTCAGGGAGAGTCTGTAATCAGGCCAGGTAGCCTCTGGATTCATCCTTCTTTTGGAAGGTGAGATATCTGATAAATGCCCATACAGCCAATCTCTGTACGAGAAATACTTTCTTCTCACGAATTTTAGATCATAAGCGGTTGAGTTTTGAGCTGGTGGAATTCGAATTTGCAGCACTGTTTTCTTGGTGTCAAAGTTGAAATGTCTTTCAACGAATTGCGATTGGAGTATGCCCTTGAAGGCAGCTCGAATTATATTGCATGGAAATACAGGATGGAAGCGGTGTTAGATGACAATGGGTTGAAGGAGTTCATAGATGTTGAAGTCCCAAAGCCTACTGATGTTTCTCAAGTTGAGGCTTAGCAAAAGAAGACAGCAAAGTGTCGAAGGATTTTGTTGGAGGGCGTGAAGGATCACATTGTATCCAGCCTGCATGGAAAGGCTTCTCCATACTTGATGTGGAAAGCGTTGACAGATTTATTCCAAAGCAAAAACGACCAGAGGAATTTGGCGCTCAAGGATAAACTCAGAAACATTAAGTGTGAGAAAGGAGACAGTGTGCCCAAGTATCTCACAAAGTTCACCCAATGCCGGGATGAGCTGGGAAGTGTGGGGGTGACTGTCGATGATGAGGACTTGGTGAGTTTTGCTCTCCTTGGTCTTCCGAAGAGTTGGCATTCCTATCAGGACCGTGTCAATGGTAGGGAGAAATTTCCAGGATGGGAGAGACTTTGATCTGATCTTGTGCAAGAGGAGATCAGGCGAAATACCAGGGATGGATCTTCATCAAAGGCATCTGATTAAGAAAATTGCGCTTGGGCTGCCAAAGCAAAGAAGGGGAAGAACAAGAAAGCTTCTCATTCCGGTGCAAAAGGCAAGAAGCAGGACATGTCCAAGGTGAAGTGCTTTCATTGTCACCAGCGCGGACATTATGCCACAAATTGTCCGCAGAAGAAGAAAAATAAGCAAGTTGTTGGATCTGTAGCGGGAGAGGCCTTAGCCTCGCAGTTTGAGCTGGATTTTTCGCTGATCGCATGCTTGGTATCAAGTGTGATGGGATCAGTATGGTTCTTGGACAGTGGTGCATCTTTTCACATGACAGGAGATCGAGATTTGTTTTCTGATCTGGATGATAAAAATCTTGGAGTGCACATCGAGATGGGCGATGATGGTAGATACAGTGCGATCGGTATCGGTACCATTTCCTTTGAGAGGGAGTCTGGTACACCCTTCGTATTGAAGGAAGTGATGCATGTTCCAGGATTGGAAAAGAATCTTATCTCTGTGGCGATGTTACAAGACAAGGGATATGATGTTGTCTTCAGCGAGGGAAAGGCTTTCCTGCGCAGTAAGACAACTGGAGAAACCCGGAAGATAGGTGTCACGCCCCCAACTCTTTTTTTCTTAAGTTGACCAGGTGTGGCACCGCCTAAGTAACCAACCGCTTCCATGATTATGCTACTTTACGAACTGCGCCTTCATTCATGTATAAAAACTTCAATTATAATTATAATGTGCGGAATCCATTATAATAACATGATAAACGATAACCAAGAACATCAGAATATGCAAGAGTAATCTTTCTTTTATTATATAAGAAGAATTTTTACAATGGCCGGGAGCGTCGCTCCAACGGCGTTACAACCCAAGGCGGGTGCCCGCCCGTGCAAGAGCGCACGGCGGTCTGCCGCAACCTTCAACCGAATAACACAATACAATATACAACATACAAGTTTTTTGCCCGACGGGCAGGCGTGCCCGTGCACGACCCGCACCAAACACCAGCCAAACTTCGTATGTCAAACCGGGTAGCGAGCGCCCTACCGCACCATGCGTTCCACCCTTGGGTGGGTGGACCAACCGCGCCCTGCCCGTATGCCTTCGCACGACGGCACTCACCCGTTCACCTTATACCCGCGATGCACGATACAATGCCACCCGGCTCGGCGGGCGCATCCCGTATGCGATCTGCAGTAAAGTCCAACCTCGCACTACTTATGTGCACCACCACTTGTGCGACGAGTTATGTGATGCTCCTTTGCTGTCCAAATGAACGCATTCATCTCCGTGTATATACGCTCATCCGATGTGTTTCCAATTCCAAAGCCGACCCACCAACTTTGCCACAAACCCGCTCAACCGTCGTGTCTCTCCCGTCAGCTCGCCCAACGCATGAACTAACGCTCGGTCGGCTCGTGTATGGGGGCGCGTTGTCCAGCTCGCCCTATATACATGTGAACGCCCTCCTCATAACTGCACGCAAGGTTTACCACCGCCCTTCGCACGACGGAAGGCTCGCACTTTCCACGACTCGGTCAGCTCCGCGTTGGTGAGGAACGTGCGCGCTCTCTGCGGGAGCCACAGGCGTTACATCCTCCCCCACTGGAAATCATTGTCGCCCTCGACAATCCCAATCATCTAAGTACCCTTCGTTCAAACCTCGCAACCTTCCTCTTCCATCTCCAAAGTGAGTCCTCTAATTCCCAACTCTCCTCTTCCGGTGCTCCCTTCCATCTGACAAGGTACTCTCGTTTCTGGTGGAAACCAATCCTTGTAGTCCAGTAGCTCAAAATCTTCTCCAACTCCAAGCCTGGTTTGTCCACTATCCGAGCTAGTCCTCTCGGCGGTTCGGCTCTCTCTGGATGGTCTGAATCAAGTCTGCATCTCTTCAACTGACTAACGTGAAAAACTGGATGCTTCATGTGCATATGGTGCGGAAGCTCCAGCTCGTAAGCAACCTCCCCCACTTGCTTCTTCACCTGAAATGGTCCCTCATACTTCCGTGTCAGTTTGGCGGCCGTCCCCTTGGCTGGCTGAAACTGCTCCCCGGTAATCCTGAGAAACACCATATCTCCCACACTGAAGTGTACATCCCATCTTCCCCTATCAGCATACTTCTTCATCCTCCTTGCAGCATCGTGCAAGCGCAACCGTGCCAACTCCAAGGTCTCCTCCCAAGCCTTCATGAACCTCTTCGCATGAGGACTCCTCAAAAAACCTTTGGTCTCAACGGTGTGCGGTGCAACTGGCATCTGCCCATTCACCAACTCAAATGGGTTGTACCCTGTCGCAGAATTCTTTTGAATATTGTAGCTAAACTGAGCAATATCCAAGAGTTCAGGCCAATTCGTCTGATCAGCCGTCACATAATGTCTCAAGTAGTCCTCCAACAATGCGTTGATACGCTTGGTCTGCCCATCTGTCTGCGGATGGTAGCTCGAACTCCTCAACAACTCTGTCCCAACTAACTTGAACAATGTGGTCCAAAATCTCCCTGTAAAACGTGGATCTCTTTCTGACACGATACTCAACGACATCCCCCAATACTTCACTATGTTCTTAAAGAACAACTCCGCAGTCCGCTCGGCTCCACAAGGTATCTTTGTCAGAACAAAGACAGCATACTTGGAAAAATGATCAACCACGACCATGATCCCATTATACCCCTGCACCTGTGGTAACTGAGTGATGAAGTCCATCGAGACACTCATCCATGGCCTCTCTGGAATTGGTAAAGGCTGCAACAGTCCTCCTTGCCTCTGCATATCCAATTTGTCCTGCTGACAAATGATGCACGTATGTACATACTCCTCCATATCCTCCCGCATCTTCTCCCAAAAGAATCCTCTCTCCAACAATGCCAAAGAACGACACTGTCCTGGGTGGCCAGCCCATGGAGAATCGTGGCACTCCTTCAAAAGGTGACTCCTGAGACCAGATGTCTTTGGAACATAGAGTCGGTTTCCAAAGAACAAGTAACCATCCCGTAGAAAGAACTTTCGTGTCTTTCCTTCCTTTATCTGCTTCACTATATTCTGTGCCAAAGTATCGGTTTCCACACTTCCCTTCAGTTTGTTTTGCATCTCTTCTGACATTTGAACCCGACTTCTACTCCTTGTTGCCCGGTCTTCACCCTCCAATGCTGCAAGTTGTCCCTTCCTACTAAGGGCATCTGCTAGCGCATTGTGTCTACTCGGTCTATACTCAATAGACTTGTCGAACTCTGCCAAGAAGTCTTGCCAACGAGCTTGCTTCGTAAAAATCTTTGGTTGTGATGCAAAATAACTTGTTGCAACGTTGTCAGTCTTGACAACAAATGGCTTCCCAATCAGGTAATGCCTCCATACATGAAGACAATGGATGATCGCAGTCATCTCCTTCTCATGAACCGGATACCTCCGCTCTCTATCCTGCAACTTCCGACTCTCATAGGCGACCGGATGCCCATCCTACATAAGAACCCCTCCTATGGAAAAATCTGAAGCATCAGTGTGTACCTCAAACGGTCTCTCGAAGTCAGGCAACTTCAGCATCGGCGTTGTAACCATCCTTCTCTTCAAGTCATCAAATGCCTTTTGACATTTCTCCGTCCAACACCACCTCTTGTCTTTTTTCAGTAGGTCTGTCAGTGCCGATGTCACCTTGGAGTAACCTTCTACAAACTTCCGTTGGTAGTTGGTCATGCCCAAGAACACCCTCATCTCATGGACGTTCTTCGGTTCAACCCAGTCCTCAATCGCCTTCACTCTACTCGGCTCCATCCATATGTACCCCTGACCAACAATATGCCCAAGGAACGGAATCTCGGTCTGAGCGAACACACACTTAGACTTCTTCAAGAACAATTGATTCTCCCTCAGTGCCTTGAACACCATCGCCAAGTGCTTCTTATGATCCTCCATGTTGTCACTGTACACCACTATATCGTCCAAGTATACTACTACGAACAAATCCAAGTATGGTCGTAGAACATCATTCATCAAAGTGCAAAATGTAGCAGGAGCGTTGCACAATCCGAATGGCATAACAAGAAACTCAAAGCTACCATACCTTGTTACGATCGCAGTCTTCTTCTCGTATCCTTTAGCAATCTGCACCTAATAGTACCCATGCCTCAATTCCAGCTTGGAAAACACTCGGGCTTTCGCAAGCTTGTCAAAGCAATCAGCAGCCAATGACAAAGGATCCATGTTTCTCACCGTCTGCTTGTTCAATGCACGGTAGTCACAGCACATCCGTAGCTTATTGGAATCCTTCTTTCGCTGGAATAATACCAGAGCTCCATATGGGGACCTTGAAGGTCTAATGAAACCTGCATCAGCTAACTCCTTTAGATGTCGTTTCAATTCCTCCAATTCAGGCCCTGATAAACGATAAGGTGCTTTAGCCGGGGGTTCCTTCCCTGGTTCAAGCTCAATGCTATGGTCCACTGCACGCCTTGGTGGAAGCTTCTTCGGTAGCTCATCAGGCATCAAATCCACATACTCGGCCAGCACATCAGAAATCTCAGCTGGAACAGGCGTCCCCACTCCATAACCTTTGACTCCCTTGAACATCACCGCATATGTCTCCATATCCGACTCCTTCATAGCCTTCTCCAAACTTAGTGCAGAAACATGCTGCACCTTGACTTCCCTCCTTTGCCTATGAGTGGGCAAAGTCCAAATTTGTGTCTGTCCAACCAGCACCACCTCATCACAGAAGGGGACAACAATAGCCATGTTGCCCTTCAAGAAATCCTATCCAAGTATCACATCAAAGTCTTTCATCTCCATCACCGTGAAGTCCAACTGACCCGTCCAGTCTTTTATCTACACCGGCACTTCATGTGCCAAACCCGCCACCTTATCCTTAGAGTTCACTGCCTTGACCTCCATGTTCGATGGGAGGATCGTCAGTTCGACCTCTCTTGCCAACCGTGTCGTCATAAAGTTATGAGTGGCCCCTGTGTCCACAAAAGCTTGAGTGGTCTTTCCACAGACCATCAAGTCCACGAAACCCAGACTGTTCATCCATGATTTCTCCATAATCTATCCTTGCATACATATTCATTCTCTTCGTTCATCATTCGGCAACGGCTTCACCATCTGTGAACCTACTCTGATACCACCTGTCACGCCCCCAACTCTTTTTTTCTTAAGTTGACCGGGTGCGGCACCGCCTAAGTAACCAACCACTTCCATGATTATGCTACTTTACGAACTACGCCTTCATTCATATATAAAAACTTCAATTATAATTATAATGTGCGGAATCCATTATAATAACATGATAAACGATAACCAAGAACATCAAAATATGCAAGAGTAATCTTTCTTTTATTATATAAGAAGAATTTTTACAATGGCTGGGAGCATCGCTCCACCGGCGTTACAACCCAAGGCGGGCGCCCGCCCGTGCAAGAGCGCACGGCGGTCTGCCGCAACCTTCAACCGAATAACACAATACAATATACAACATACAAGTTTTCCACCCGACGGGCGAGCGCGCCCGTGCACGACCCGCACCAAACACCAACCAAACTTCGTATGTCAAACCGGGTAGCGGGCGCCCTACCGCACAGTGCGTTCCACCCTTGGGCGGGAGGACCAACCGCGCCCTACCGCACAGTGCGTTCCACCCTTGGGCGGGAGGACCAACCGCGCCCTGCCCGTGTGCCTTCGCACGACGGCACTCACCCGTTCACCTTATACCCGCGCTGCACGATACAATACTACCCGGCTCGGCAAGCGCATCCCGTATGCGATCTGCGGTAAAGTCCAACCTCGCACTACTTGTGCGCACCACCACTTGTGCGACGAGTTATGTGATGCTCCTTTGCTGTCCAAATGAACACGTTCATCTCCGTGTATATACGTCACATGATCGGTACACTAGATACATGGCTCTTGTGAGCAAATGTGTCGTGACTGAGCCATCATCTTTCGAGGAAGTTGTGGAGGATCCCACATGGGTAGATGCCATGGTGGAAGAGTATGATTCGATTGTCAGAAACAGTGCATGGGAGATTGTCCCAAGACCGGAGGGGAAATCAGTGGTGGGTTCGAGATGGATCTACAAAGTCAAGCAGGCAGCTGACGGGAGTGTGGAGAAGTACAAGGCAAGATTTTTTGCCTGAGGCTTCTCACAGATAGAGGGGATCGATTATGATGAGACCTTTGCACCTGTCGCAAGGTATTCTTCCATACGGATGATTCTTGCTCTCTCAGCGCAGATGGGGTGGCACATCCATCAGATGGATGTGAAGACTGTGTTCCTCAACGGAGTCATTGAGGAGGAGGTGTACATAGAGTAGCCCGAAGGTTTCGAGATCTTCAGCAGCGAGTAGCATGTGTGCAGGCTCAAGAGAGCATTGTATGGGTTGAAACAAGCACCTCATGCTTGGTACACACGGATAGACAGTTATTTCACCGGAATTGAATTCTCCAAGAGTGAGGTGGATCCCAACCTATACCAAATAGTGGTGGAGGGTAAGTTGCTGATCATTGTACTTTATGTAGATGATTAGATTTTGACGGGGGATGCGTTGTTGATACTTTCATGCAAGGAGGATCTTGCTAGAGAGTTTGAGATGAAGGACTTGGGCCTCCTTCATTATTTCCTTGGATTGGAAATTTGGCAACGCAGTGATGGACTATTTGTTTCTCAAGGTAAGTATGCCCAGGAGATACTGGAGAAGTTCAACATGCAGGGCTGCAAGCCTGTTGATACTCCTCTTCCTAGAGGTTGGAGGAAGGAGGATGCTACTTCAGCGGAAGTAGTGGATGCCACTGTTTATCGACAGTTAGTGGTGTCACTTATGTATCTGATCAATACACGACCCGATATATGCTATGTTGTTAACCAGCTTTCACAAGCTATGGTTAAGCCAACCAAGCTCTTCTGGAAGGCAGGCAAGCATGTATTGTGTTATCTCAGAGGCACATCGGGATATGGATTGTGGTACAAATAGGAGGATGAGGTGAAGCTATGTGGCTTCACGGATGCAGATTGGGCAGGGAGCCCAACGGATAGAAAGATCACATCTGGAGGGATCTTAAGTATCAGGTCGATAGCGGTTTCTTGGTACAGCAGGAAGCAGAGATCCGTGGCACTCAGTTCAGCAGAGGCTAAGTATATGGCAGCAAGTTTGGCTGCATGCGAGGCTATATGGATGAAGAAGATCCTGGTCGGGTTGTTCGGGTCACACTTGGAGCCTACTGTGATTTATTGTGATAACCAGAGTTGCATTAAACTCTCGGCTAATCCAGTATTTCATGATAGATCCAAGCACATTGACATCAGGTACCATCATATCAGAAATTGTGTGCAGCGGAGAATCATGTTACTTTCATACATTCCCACGGAGGATCAGGACGCTGATATCTTGACGAAGGCGCTCACCAAAAGAAAATTCGAATACCACAGAAGCAGGATAGGGGTTGCAGATAATCCATATCTTGTTGAGAGGGAGTGTTGAAAATGCAACAAGATGATGGAGCTTAGTGAAATGAAGTAGCCTTCACTAAGTGGGCCCGCAGGCTATTTTTGGCGCAAAGTCTTTTTTTAGACATATGGATCATGGTCTATGAGTTGCAGGATGTTATTTATGGATGATTGGTCATGTTGGTAAAAATAGATGGACCTCTATTTTTAGACATATGGGCGGAGTTTATTTTTAGACTGCCAGTCAAAAAACAAAACAGTCGAATATTATTAGCTCTTAATAATATTTGGACTATAAACATTATCTTATCCTCTTGCAGCACTTCAATTCAAGCTACGGATGTGGCACATGCAGCTGCGAGAAGGAAATATGCTTTTCCTATGGGTTAGTTGAGCTATTGCATGATGGACTTCAGTTGAAACTCAAGTAATTGAGTTTGGTGGAGTTGATTGAGGAATTGATGGAGTTGTGTTCAGTTTGACTTAGTTGAACTAGTTGTATTTAGTCTAACTGACAAATACACTAGTGATGAGTGGTGTGAATTAATTATTAATTAATTCACTAATTATTAACTCATAAATCAGCTAAAGAATACATCAGTTAACTCAGTGCATGGACAGTTCAGTGGAGACAAGTGTTAGAGGTGGGTGAAAGGGTGAGACTACTATCAGTTGTGACTATAGCTGTGCATGAGATTTGCACAATCATTGATCAAGATTGCCAATGAGGATTGCGCAGTACAAGCCAAGGGGATTCGAACTTGGATCTCATCTATTCTCAACTTGGATTGCGCAGTAGAGGCAAGTAAACAGTGGAGGAGATTTGAACCCATGACTTGTTCAGATCTGAGCTAGTTTATGTGTAGCATGTAGAGATAGTACTGAGTACTTGTGAGGAGTATTGTACTATGTATCGTTACATGTTCTCTATCATTATAATATACAGATAGTTGGGGGTTTTCAGCTGTATGCTTTCCCCATTACATATTGTGTTGATATGTGTGATTGATGTTTCAATGTGCGCATGCGATTGTTTTTTTAATTCCGCAAATTGATGATCAATGGTAGAGGAGGTTATGTATTATGCATGCATTCCACAAATAGTGTATAATCAGGATAATCTCTGTGAATAAGTGTTATATTATTCAAATTTCTACAATTTTGTAGCTTTTTTTAATCTAATGGACACTCGCTACAAGGAAAATAACAAAGATACAAATATCCATGTTGTGCTACCCGAGTATTTGCCATGAGCCAGACAGGGAATTGAAACTAATACATGTACTCATTTTTGTTAAAAAAAAATTAATATAGTGACAAGGTTGTATTGGAGGAAAATTTACACTAATATTGTTCTCAAGGAGTGACCAAACTGCATTAGTGGGACTAATGAAAGGGCATAAAATAAGTGTATTAATATTCAATGGGGTTGTTCAAAGGAAGTAGCATGAAATAAAATATAATATATGTCTAACATAAAAACCTAGAGTCAAGTCCACAAATGTAGAGGCAATCCAACAAAAAGATATGTACCCAATGGTATAAGGATGCTCTGATCTGTGAGAAAATCAAAAAGGCAAAAAGATTTTCTTATGTTGATAATTATTTGTGATATTGTTATGTTCTTATTAACTTATTTATGTTCCTTCTTTATCTTCTTCTCATCCAGTAATTATCAAATCAAAAACATGAAGATCAGCGACATCAGAAGTAGGCACTCGGCCAGGGCTAAAAGCCCTATGTGTGAAAAACTCAGTCAAAAACTCTTCCTTCAGTAGATTCAAAATGAGATAGACCAAGACCTTAGACCAATAGACCTTCCTCCTCCACCAAGGCAAATTTCCAAGATGATTTAGTAGTCTCTTTTTATCCAGCAGCTTCAGCCCAACAACAATCCAAAAATTTGATTTACCAACTACAAAATTTCAACCGCATGTACAGAATTTCACCCCAGCGTCAGCGCTACAATTTTCGGCCCCTCCAGTAACTTCACACGTGTGTGTGTGTGTGTGTGTGTGTGTGTGTGTGTGTGGGGAGGGGGGCGGGGTAATTTCGACTTCTTATGCTTGAGAGAGACCTCCTTCTTTGCTAGCCCTTTCCTTTTCTTTCCTTGAAATTCACACTTTTTGCTGGCCCCAGAAGTTGTAGATTGAACTTGATGAGTGTGTATGGCAAATGAAGTTGACTTGTTACCTTTATATAGGTGTTCATGCCCCTCTATCTAAGCCAACTTGGTGGAGGCATAATTGGCCTATTTAGAATAAAATGAGTTTCTTTTTTGACAAATAGAGACCAAGAAGGGTCTTATACAATATGAAATGGACAAGGACACTTGGTATAAACCCTAGAAGCCTACAATAGAAGCTTTGACCTATAAACAATTGACCCAAGCATGAAACCCATGTTTTAATAAGTCAATTTCTTTAATAATAAAATTTATTTTTCTTTCTTTCGACAAATACATTACATTATGACTCAAATATAATTATGAATACCGACACTAGTTACATTCTTCAACACTCCCTCTTAACTAGGGAGTTATTCATAATTACATATATATAGAGGTACATGGAAGATCTCAAAATGAACTATGAAGAGTTCTAGCACACTCAGTGTTGCGGACCAGATACCTGACCAAGGTAATCTATCCAGGTGGAACTAAAATGGACTAAAGCTTTTAGGATCTAAGTGTGTATCCAAAATCAGAGCTCCATGACCAACCCACCCTCCCTCTTTGGAATGTGGACATCAACACATAGGCTGGCCAAATGTCCTCCCAAACATCCACCATTAGGTGCTTCAACTCTCCCTATCAAACTAGATATATCCATTTGTCCAAGCATGCTTCCAAAGTGTTCAACCTTTTTATGGAGAGATTTACCTATACAAACACGAACCCCAATCAATAATAAACTTTCAAATATACATACAAGCAAATACAAGCCTTCGAGACCCTCAGCTGTTCTAATGCTACTTTCAACATCAAGTTATATATAATTTGTCGAAAGCTTTCTTCTTCTTTCATTTCTTCAACAACACCAAATACATCTTCATATTTGTTTTTTTTGCAATTTCATCTACATTTATTGATAATACTTTTGCTTACTTCAAAGTATTCATTGTGATAATATGTCGTCCCTCCCTCTTAGTTTAGGGAGATCAACCACTTCCTTCTTTTATAACATCGAAGAACCTTTCATGGCTTATATTCCTTCTTACGATATCAAGGTTATCTTGATCATGATCATTCACATAACTCCCTTCATCATGCTTATCAATATTTTACTTACCTTTATAGAGATGTTATTGCCCCTCTATTTAGGCCAACTTGTCCAGTTTGAGGTCGACTTTGTGGAGGAGACCTAATTGACCTATTTTACAATAAAATATATTTCTTCTTTGTAAATAGAGACCAAAAAGGGTCTTTCACAATATGACATGGACAAGGAGGCTTTGACCTATAAACAATTGACCCAAACATGAAACCCACGCTTTAATTAGTCAATTTCTTTAATAATAATAATAATAAAATCTTTCTTTTTTACAAATACATTACATTATGACTCGATGATGAAGGACCTCCTTACATGTATAGGGCTATGCATATCTAGTCAGAGCACCTAAAGATGTTTCCAAGCTTGAAATGTTAATAGTGTTAATAATGGAACAATCCTTGAATCTTGTAGTAAACTAGGTAATCGAAGACAAAATAATTGATCTCAATCGATTGGAGATGGCACAACTAGCAGATCCAATATGGTGATCTGACCCAAGGGAATTTAAAGAGCATGCATCCAATGGCAAAGTGTTCAATGGGGTCAAACAATGAGTCCATCCCTCATAGCCATGAAGTGCTCAACATAGAAGGCCATCTTCCAAGCGACCTATACAAATTGCTTGTAGATATACTCTTGGATGATTGTATTTATCTCCTATTTGGCCAAAAGATGTGGTCGAGTGCAAACAATGAATATCTAAATGGAGGGTGTAGTCCATTGTAATACCCCAGAAGATTTAAAACCGCGATGTACCAACACCAAGACCAAGCTAAAGAACTAGTTGTTGTAATGGACTACAATAAACAATAGGCCGCGTACATAGATCGGCCCTATGCCTTCATTGTATAAGCACAACGCTAAATGTGATGTAGAAGTGAGAGGAGTCCAAACATTCTGTGAAGGCAATAGGGGCAAGCACCAAATTCTACAAGGATAATGCGTTAAGGAATTGTCTGTTTGCATCCGATGATGCAGCAGAGGATGATTTTCTCTTTATTAAAGGACAATAAAGATCTAGTAAACCAAGTTCCCAAACTTTTTAATCGTATAGAATTGTGGGGCGAACAATAGTGCCCATGAGTGACATCTTGGATGATATGTCCTGAAAATGGTTCTAGAAATGTTGCATCAAGAAGGGCCAAGGACTGATAGCCATTGTTGACTTAGGGTTGAAGTGCATTCCACAAATTAAAGCGAGGTGATTAAAGATGATCTTCATCAACCCATCAAAGATTGTGGCCTTGTTTTTACCTAGGCTAACTGTCAATTGACAAAAGGTTGCCTAGAAAAGGGCATGATGGCTAACAATAAGGCCTTTGAGATGCCAATTTCATTGAGTCTTTAGAACAACCATCTTGGAGACAGACCAATGGCTTTTTGAAAGTCTAAAAACCAATAATAAACTTCCAAAAATCGACGTCGTGCTTCCTTAATGATGACCCCAAGTGTGAGAATGTGATCAGTAACCTAATGCTCAAGTCAAAATCCAATCTATCCTCTACCTTCCTCTCAAGCTCCCTAGGGAGCTTCAAATGGAGGATTGTAGTAGAGTTTGGAAAATTTGTGGCCAACCATGATAGTCCTATAGTTATTGGGATTCTTACTAATGCCCAATTTGTGGATTGGATGAATACTATAATGTGACCAAGATTGTGGGAACCATGTACAAACCTCATGGTTGAACAAGTTGACTAGGTGGTTGTCTAGGTGGTTGTCGATAGTGTGAAGACCCAAACAGAGGAAGTACATCCAAACTTGGTTCAAGAAGGTGCTAAAGAAAGAAATAATAGATACAAAGATCCAAGTTTGAACTCTAGGCTATGGCCTATGAAGAAAGATAAGAAGAGTGGTCTTTGTTAACATTTGAAAACAAGAAAAGGGGAGCAATACATTACAAAGGAAGAATGGAATAGTGGCAAGAAACTTTATGATTGAAAATGGTTAGGTGAAATAGAATGTCAGTGGTTGAATACACTTGCTTGCCAATTTAACATGTGATAGATAAAGAAAAAAGTCGTGAAAATCAAGATTGGGCAACGGGTGAAGATTATATGGTATGAAAAAGGAAATGTATAGAATGGAACTCACCGAGTTAGTAGTTTCTTGAATATGATATTTACAAAACTACATATATACATGAATACATAGATTTTTTTTAGAACCTGCATTTTATATATTAGTTCTTACGTGTGTCAAAATAATAACACAATAAAATACCCGGAGGTACTTGTTGATAAAGTACCAACTTTCCAAGTACTTGTTGATAGAGGACGAAATATTACTTCTTGCATGTGTCAAATGGTAACACAATAGGTATTGGTTGATAAGTGCCAACATTCCAAGTATCTCCAGTGTGTAACTACAATCCACCATCCACCAAAGCCCAAAAGGGTGTATTTCTATATATAGAGAGGGGAAGGACAAAAACATATTAACAGTTCAAAACTTACAAGCTTGAGCTTATATGATATGAAAAAGAAAATGTATTACATGGAAACCCTAGGGGTTTGTAGTATCTTGAATATGCTATCTACAAAACTAACTATATACATGAATACACAGATTTCAGAATCTACATTTTATATACTAGTTCTTACATGAGTCGAAATAATAACACAATAAAATACCCATGGATACTTCTTGATAAAGTACCAACTTTCCTAGTATCTCCCATCTATAACTACTACTCACCATCCACCAAAGCCCAGGAGATATAGAGAGAGAGAGATGACAAAAACATGTCAATTGTCCAAAACAGAAATTCTTTGAACTTACAAGCTGAGGTATACTTAAAGAGTCTAAGACCATCACAATTAGAAAAACTTCGATATCAGCATGCTAAGTCATCTTACTAATAAATTTGACCACTCTGCCAGATGCATCTCAATATTCAAGGACAAGATTAATAACTCAGTAATTTGCATAAGACAAATATTTCAGTATATATCACTTGAAAATAAACGAGTAATTCACAAGGTCTTCCTCTGTTGCGTTTTTCAAAAGTAATTAGGAACACATTGCTATTGTGGTTATTAACAGTACGATCCACAAGTAAGATCAATTGAGTATATATTCAGGATATGCAAATATTTCATTAGGTACCACTCAGAAAGTTATTAGCGATTCACAAAAGACCTCCTGGCCTCTCTCAAAAGTGGGTGGGAACACAAGACTAGTGTATTTTCTGAACTTAGACTTATGTGATCCATAATTATGAATGTTAGGACATCTTTCGGTATTAATCACATCAGAGTTTTTTGTCGTTTCGAACCATCCAGTGTAGCTTTACTATTCCTCAATGAAACTACCATCCTAATTGGATTGCCATAAACTTCTGCTATGTATTACCAAAATTTATGAGATGATTGATCCATAAACACTTCCAGAACACAGTCATCTAAAGGAACATTTGCTTGAATATGGACCTGGAAACAAAGGCCAACAAAATCATCTCTTCTATACAAGAAGAATCACAAGAAACAAAGCATGTAAATGCCAAGCGCCTAATGCTAAATGCTAAATGGTTATATTCAAATTTACACAAAGGTGCTATCTCCAAATTCCATATAACCAAATCTAAAAATAAATGTAGAATCCAGGTCAAAACTTACCCCCTTAATTCGGCATTCTCGCTACTCTGGTAAATTGCTCAATCTCTCCACCGATATCCACAGTTTGGATTGCAACAAACAAAAAACAAAGCCATGCCTTCCTCTCCTCTAGCTGTAGCCTGCAGAACACAATTCAATTATGATTCACCTCCATAGTGAACATTTATTGAAAAATGAAGCAGAACCAAAACACAAATTACTTGAAATGAAATAAATGGGTGGATGGCAAAGGATAAGCAACACACACAAAAATCTAACAAAAAAAATCAAGGGATCTATTTATATCCTGCTTTTCTAATTGAATTTTTTGTGGATCAAGAAGTAGCGTTGTTCCATCTTTAGCCAAAATACACACTAGATGATTCTAAGGACTTGTCAAGGGACGCTCTGAGTACCTGCTTAGCTGCCTTGAATACATATGCTCCATGGTTGGTCAGGTGATGAAAACTAAGATCTAAAAGATTTTCTTAGCAAGATTAACATGAAGGCATACTGCTCAGCTTTCAAATGAAGTCCCAGGGGAGCTTCAATGCATTCAAATGATTAAAACATTAAAATTTTAAAATGAATTACCAAATTCACGAAAAAAATTGAATAAATCATAGAAATAGTGTTCTTTATTCTCCAGCTTTCTCTAGCATTGCCAACCACACCTGCATAAAGAAAGTCAGCATCCTGTAGTGCTGAGATTCATGTCCATCTTCCAATGGCCTGCTTGATAATTATCTTTTGATTAATCCATTCTACAATGTTCCCTAATTACACAGCGTCAAAATTCATAATTTGAACTTAATGACCTATTCTGCATTATCTGCTAGCTATATTTACCAACAATAAATATGGGTCATATAGATGCTTGTTAGTGCTAAGCATTGAGACTGCAGTTAGTAAATGTGCATCACCAGTTTGGTTTCTGAATATCATTGCAGAACATTTTCAGAAGACATACAATAATGTAAACAAAACAACCTTTTAATTTGGATTTGGCAATGAAGAAAGGAAATCTTTAGCCTCATCGATATTGACAAATCCAAGGCAGGGAAAATATCAATCAAAGATCATATCACAAAATTCTTATGTTACAGGTGTAGAACCTAACCCTCCATTACTTAATATTATCGGTAAAGAGTGCAAAATCCTTTCTTGCCATCTATGGCATCCCTTAGTTGTGAATGAATTTTCATGAGATTTCACAACAAAGAGATCCATACAGCGCTAGCAACTCCATGTGTCAATCTTCCTAGAATTCCTTTTCATGCTGAGAAAACTAATTCTCTTTGCCTGTTCCATAGGCTACCAAGGCTTGTTGTAGGTGTGTTTCACAGATGGCATTACATGCTCAGTTGATATTAAGGTGTTGAACCCTATTTCTTATTCAGTTTCAGTGCTAATTCACTATACCATGTTCATTTTGACAAGCTTTACCAATTCTTTGTAAAATGACCAGTTATTGAATTTTGTAACTATGGCCAGTCTTCACAATCAAGTTTTATCCCTCCAAAGATACAAGAAATGATAAATATATATGTGGATTCCAAGTCGACTTCAAAAGAAGAAAAAAATAAACTTTAAAGTTTTGAATCTTTGCCTCCAAATGTAAGGTCGAATTCATGTCGACCGCAGTGAAGGGACACATCCATTCAGCTCATTCCATCTATATATTGGCATTTGTCCTCTCCAATTAGCATCAATTCGGATCACTTCTAAGTTCTGTTTGTTGAAAAAGTAACTCGGTTTGGTCTTCATAATTATCATAGTACTTGTATCAAAAGAAGAAAAAGAGATTATTATTATGGTTATTTTTTTTTAGTCAAAGCATGTTTTTCATGCTTGTAGGATCATTTGACTCGAAAAAAAATTATTATGAGTCAAAGAAATGTAATTGAATCAAAATCCCATTTGGACCTCTTGTAAGAAAAAGAAAAGTAATTTTGTATTGAGTCAAGAAGTCAATTTTGTCATCCACAAGTCAAGTTGGCCCTCCTTGGACAAGTTGGCCAAGAGAGGCACCTTTTTGACAGTCCGGAAATGTATAAATAGAAGGTAGCTCGACCTCATTTGAACACTCACTCACACACATCAACCAAGAAGAAGAAGATAACCAGCCAAAGTAAAAGGAAAGAAAGGACAGTCAAAGGAGAGAGAAGACGAGCTAATTTGTGCCCTAATTTCTGTTCACACATGCGAGTTTTCTGAGGTAGTTTCTGTGGTATTGCAGGCCTGAAATTTCAGGGGCCGAAATTTGAGGAGATGACCAGATTTCTGAGATTTGACCAGTGTTGACTTCTGTTGACTATGAAGTGTTGAAAATGGAATAAAGGAGGGCTGACTTGGGTCTTTGTGGCAGTCTTGGGCCTGGTCTTGGGTCTTGGATATCTCAATTTGATCTGATTCTATAAGAAGAGGGTTTTCTTACGTTTTCCCCTTTGTGGGTTTTTTGCCTTGGCTTGTAGCCTAATTTCTTGCGTTCTTTGTCTCTTGTGATCTTCATGTTTTTGTACATTTTAGTAATCGCTTGATGAAGAGAACATTACATTAACTAAGAAGCCAACAAACATTCACAAGTAATTATCAAAGATAAGAGAAATCTAACTTAATCTCAAGCATCTTGATTTCTCAACATGGTATCAGAGCTAAGATAAAAGGAAGACAGATTGAAGATCACATGTTGTTGGCTTACTTGAAGAATCCACTGTAGCAGTTATAATTGAAGATATCATTACAGCAGTTACATCTCTTTCTATCAAAGCAAAAGAAGAAGACTTGAAGCAGCAGTCATCACTTACTTTTGAAAATGATAATTGCAGCAACTATCTCTCTCTCTTTTGACATCATTGAAGGATTCTCACTCTCACTCATCAATATTCAACTCTTTGACAAGTACTTCACTAGATTCTGTGTCTCATGGCAATAGTCAAAATCTGAAGCATATATCCGAGCTCATCAATAAAGGAAGAACCATATCCGTGCATGTTTCTGGTCTAAACATACTGTACGTTCTATCTATATTTTAAGCCTAATCCCTGTAATGAGGACAGTATCGTTGCAAGGGATAATCTCTACAAAACTCAAGAGCAATCCAAAGTCACTATATTTGGCATCCAATTTGGAGTTATATCTATCTCTGTGGCAACCTATGTGAAGAAAAAGGATACAAGACATTTCTTATCTGAGTAATGCAAGCTACAGGAAGGTGACATAACTTCTGTAGCATACAAACTTCAGTGGCATACGAAGTACTACAAAGGATCAGAATTTTCCGTGGCATTATATCTCTGAGGTATCCTCTCCCCCCATGAAATGTGAATCTACTGTGGATCGTATTTCTGTTATGTTACATCTCTATGATCCAAGGCTTCTATAAGACTATATACAAGCTTCAGAATAACCATTATCAAGCTACAGAAGACTACCATCTTTGTGAAACAAGGACCGTAACACTCAAGGCAATGAAGAATAATGAAGAAAAGAGACTATTGATGGACGAAAACAAAGACTATATTTGATCTCTGCTAACCCTCGCTCTAATGGATAAGAAGGCCAACAATATGATACATTATGAACTCTGAAAACTTTGAAAACACTATATTACGATGGCATCCAAAAACTGTGTGGCACTGTGATTATATGAGAGTTCCGAGGTTATATACGTAAGGGACGAAGGACAGAACATATATAAAGGACAGAAGTGTGTCATGGAAAATCTAATACTCATCATGTGCAGTGTGATCTGAAGTTGAAGGAACCAAGACCATATGGATTATCTCAAGCACGCATGATGACATAAAACAACATGAATGACATCCGAACCTTCTGCAGCACTACAGTTCACAAAAGCCTCTGTGACATCAATTCTCCGAAACACAGTAGACGAGGACCTGAGAGACATTCACAAAACAGAGCTATGACATTCTGGTTTGATTTATTAAGAAGGAAGTAACAAGATCATAGGATAAGACCTTGAGAACTTTGTGGAAGAACTGTGACCAAATATGTGAAGTTTCATGAAGCACAAGTATGTGAAGTTGCAATGGTACTCTCCTATATATAAAAGAAAGATGAAATACACCATGAAGCCGACCTATCTGATATTGAAGCTTGGAAGATGAAGGACACTGCAAGCAGCCCAAAGACATCTCTGTGCTTCATATCCTAGGACGTAGGACTGAGATCTATGTTCGACCTCTTGAAGACTATATGAGACCTGGTTGCAGTAGTATGTGGACAGAATTGAATGAAGTCCAAATTTAGTGTAAGCATGTTGAAGCTGTTGAAATATGTAACTAGGTTTAGTCTTCATAATGACGTGTAATTATGATTTTTGTATTTAATGAAAAGAAAATAAATTTATGATTGTAAGTCTTGAGGCATGAGTTTCATGCTCAAGAGAATTTATTTTATAGGTGAAGCACCCATTGGGTGCTTCTAGGTTTGTTATAAAGTCATCGAGTCATTGTCATGTATAAATAACCCATTTGAGCATGTTACATATTGTAAAGGAAAATTATTTAGCCGTGATCAAGTCAAAAGACACTCCAAGACCTCATCATGGCACAAAGTTCAAGTCGGCCTAAGGAAACTTCTAGTTGGGCTAAAGAAGCCTATATAAAGAAGACCTCAACCTCAATAGAACGGCACACTCTCACTTACACAAGTTCGATCATAAAGGCAAAAAGAAGTGGGGAGAAGAGGAGAACGAAGGAAGGAGTAGTCGGAGTTTTGGGTTTTGTTTTGGGCTACTTCTCTCCACACATGTGAAGGAATTAGGGCACATTTTGTTGCAGTAAAGCTGAGTTACAGAAGTGAAGTTAGGTCACCAAGAAGAGTTGTTCTGGAAGCTGAATTCTCTAGGAAAGAGAATCTACCTACATGAAGAAGAGAAGCTGCAGTTTCTAGGCAAAATTGAAGTTCCAATTGCAGTTTCTGGTTCCAGTCGAAGTTGAAGTTTCTCGTTGCAGTTTCTGGGCAAGTCACAGTTGCAGTTTCTGGGCAAGTTGAAGGTGCTGTTGCAGGATAGGTCGAAGTTGCTGGAAAGAGGAGCTACTCAAAGAAGGAGCATTGACTTGGTCTTGGAAGGGTTCTTGGTCAAGGGTCTAGGTCTTGGAATTTGTCAATTGATGATTCTATAAGAAGAATTCATTGGATTTTCCTCTCAAGCTTGGAGAGGTCCTGCATCTTGTGTCCTTTGTCTCATTGTTCTTTATGGTTTGATAGTTGTTTGATGAAGAAGAACACATAATAATAATCAAGTACAAGAAAAACCTAATTAAGAAAAGTAAAAGTCCTCACAAGCAGTTATCATTATAAGAGAAATCATCTAATTCCTTTAGCCATAGATTTCTCAACAGAAGCAGCCTCTACTAGCTACAAAAACAATATGATACTCGAAGGCAAAAGTGGAAAATAGGTAAAGTTAAAAAGATGGTGAACAGGTCCAAGATTAAGATGGAGCTAACCTTCCTCAAAAGATAAGTATTCTATATCTCCTTGATTACTACTAATGTATTTGTACTTTGTCCTTTTTGTTCTCTCATAGTCTTCTAATAAAGGTTGTAGATCAAAAGAAGAATTATCTAAGAATAACTAACAGTTAGAAGATTTGGAAGGACATGGAAAAGCATGAAGATTAAGGAGGAAGAGGCATAAGTCGATTAAATGGCAACACAAAGAGAAGAAGTTCACTTACCACAGCCGGAAAGAAGGAAAAGTTAGATTTTGGGTAGATACAATGCTTCTTGAAGTTTGGCAAAAAAACCCTAGAGAAGATTGTGATGAAAAGAAGATGACAGTTCTAGGGCCATACCCGTTAGCAAGAAGTTGAAGATTGTGATGAAAAGAAGATGACAGTTCTAGGGCCATACCCGTTAGCAAGAAGTTGAAGAGTTCTGATATCGTTGTACCAGCAGCTCATTGGTTCAATCCAGGAATACATCTATTAACAATACTGATGCTAATAGAGATACTACTGATGATTGGAAGCTGATATAATTTCTTGGAACGCATGAAAGCATAATTATGTTACCAAAGAAGAAGATATGAAGGCTTGCGGAATCAGTTGTGAAGAAGTTTGGCTCAATAAGATGTTTGATGAACTATTTGATGACATGTTGAAGCTACAAGAAAGTCAAAGCTCATTAAGATGTGATGCAGATAGGAGCCCAACAGCTACAACAGATCTCCACAAAAGAACATGTAGTCGATGCTTTGATGAGCATTTTTGAGACAAGCTTAGGCTTGTGGTTACTCCTCCCTGGTTAAGAGGGAATGAGGATGGACACAGTTTTCTGCATGTGTCATGCACTATGGCCAAGACTAATAGCTGTAAGTCTATTGAAGGGCACTAGTAGGGAGAATGGTGGATTGGATAAGCATCTAGGACCGATACTTCTTGAGGAGTTGTATCCAAGATAGGAATAGTCCCAAGGATGAATACTCTTTGAGGATAGGGTATCCAAGATAAGAATAGTCCTAAGGAACAATATTCTTTGAGGATAGGGTATCCAAGATAAGAATAGTCCTAAGGAACAATATTCTTTGAGGATAGGGTATCCAATATAAGAATAGTCCTGTGAGGACATACCTGGTGACCATCCAGATGGGGTATGTGCTTGGAGAGAGGTGGTGGTGTTGTCAAAATTTATGCCTCCCAGCATTGTGCTATGATCTAGTGGAGAGATAGAGCTTATTAGTCAAGGACATGTTATTTTGTTACTAACAATGTTGGATATGATGATGGTTGATGATGCTTCACAATCTGAATACCTTCTTATTAGAATATTTCAATTTGAGAGTATCCTGGTATCCTATTGAGTCATTATGGATACCTCCCTAGTTAAGAGGGAGTGTTGGAAATATAACTAGGTTTGGTCTTCATAATTATCATTGTACTTGTATCAAAAGAAGAAAAAGAAATTATTATGATGATTATTTTTATTTAGTCAAAGCATGTTCTTCATGCTTGTAGGGTCATTTGAGTCAAAAGAAAATTTATTATGAGTCAAAGAGATGTAATTGAGTCGAAGTCCCATTTGGACGTCTTGTAAGAAAAAAAAAAAGAATTTTGTATTGAGTCAAAAAGCCAATTTTGTCATCCACAAGTCAAGTCGGTCTAGAGAGGCACCTTTTCGACCTCCTAGACATCTATAAATAGAAGGCAGCTCGACCTCATTTGAACACTCACCCACACAAATTGGATTCTCTGCAAAGAAGAAGAAGATAACCAGCCGAAGTAAAAGGAAAGAAAGGACAGTCAAAGGAGAGAGAAGACAAGCTGATCTGTGCCCTAATTTCCGTTCACATGTGCAAGTTTTCTGAGGTAGTTTCTGTGGTATTGCAGGCCTGAAATTTCAGACGCCAAAATTTTAGGAGATGACCAAATTTCTGAGATTTGACCACTTTTGACTTATGTTGACTATGATTTGTTGAAGATGGAATAAAGGAGGGTTGACCCGGGTCTTTGTGGCAGTCTTGGTCTTGGTCTCGGGTCCTTGATATCTCACTTTGATCTGACTCTATAAGAAGAGGGTTTTCGTGGGTTTTCCCCCTTGTGAGGTTTTGCCGTAGCTTGGAGCCTAATTTATTGTGTTCTTTGTCTCATGTGATCTTCATGTTTTTGTACATTTTAATAATTGCTTGACAAAGAGAACATTAAATTAACTACGAAGCCAACAAACATTCACAAGTAATTATCAGAGATAAGAGAAATCTAACCTTAATCTCAAGCATCTTGATTTCTCAACATTGTTCACACGTGGAGGATGAAAAGGACGAAATCTGAGGCAAACCTAATTCTCTTAAGCAGACCAAAACTTCTAAGGCATAGCTGACCAAATCTCTGAGGCTATTCATAGGCAGTTTGACCTAGGTTTAATTACTGGTTAGTTTGACTTGATTTGACTGGAAAATTGAGATTGTATTCCTTGTTGAATTGGATAAATTTCTCTAAAGAAAAGGTTGCTCAGTTTTTTCCTTGCTTTGGGGTTTTCCTAGAATAATTTGTCTCTTGTGTTTGGATGTTTCTTCATGATCCTACTGTCTTTATTGTTTTAATGTTGAGATTTTCTATGCGTAATTACCTAATGATGAATGTGATACAAGACAACTAATGAAGAAATCATTTGAAAAAATTATCCGTCTAGCTAATCATGAAATATCATTCTCATATCAGAGATTGGGTTATAGAGCAGCCATTAAAAGCCAAGACACTTACTGAAGGGAAAAGCTACCTAAGTATTTCTGTCTTAGCCAAACCCTGCTTGTGTTCAAGTATGAAACAAAAACCAAGTTTGAAGGAAGACTGAAGCCGGCACGCTGTTTAGAAGACTTTCATCCGAATTCTAGGCCGAAGTCTGCCTCAGGTGGGCCGAGAGGCCTCAGGATTCCGGAATAAGTCTTAGAAGGGCTGAGGAGCCTCAGGACTAGGCTGCAGACCTAGTAAAATCCAAAAAAGGGCCTCAGTCTGAGCATCAAAGGCCAAGGAGCCTCAGAAAGTGGCCGAAGAAGTCTGAGGAATTAGGCCGAAAAGCCTCAGTCAACTGATCGCAGAAGGCTGAAAAAGCATCAGGATGTTACAGGAGGCCAAAAATGACCTCAGGATCAAGGAGAGGAAGCTTAGAAGCCTTTGACTCTTGATGCTTAGAAGCCTTGGACATATGTTGCTAATGATTTTTGGAGATCTTGTTTTAATTACTAATCCATATGTAGAAGGGTGATACGTTTGCTCTGTATGCTGAAGATATTGATCATACATGCATCCATCTCAAGAAAACAAGGATTATTCAGAATCTGATTGAAGAACAGATTCTGGACTCCAGAAAAGACCTTGGGCTGAATTGTGCAACAAAGAAATGGCAGTCAAGGGAATGCCGGTTTAGGACCTGGTTTGATTAGGAGCTATGGATCTTAAACATTCCTTTGAAATGCTATGAATAAACCGGTGAGGCTAGTTGACTATGAAATACACTTGTACAGAAATTGGCAACCTGAAGAGTGATATGATTGCCTTGTATTACAAAAGCAGAATGCTATCTTGAAGATGATCACTGTCATAATTAAAGAAGGATCAATCTCGCATAAAAGACGTCTCTGTGTTAACATTTGAGGGCTGCCTGTAAGTCTACAATGAAAAGGAGGTAGAGTTCCTCATCGTTTTTGGAGATCAAAAATTCTCTTGTAAAGATTGAGTCTTTTTCAGAATCGAATATTCTCCTTGTAAAGGACAAATTGTTGCTATAGATACAATTGTTTGAAGAGGCCAGGCCACTTAGTTAAGTACAAGAGCAATCATCTCTATAAACAAAAACTGTGGACAGAATTTTCAAACCCAGGTCAGTCTACAAAGTGCTGAGTTACTTTGGTATACTTTTAGTGAACGTTTTTGATGTTATGAAAGCTCCATCCATCTCTCATTGGGAAGTTGTTGTTCATTGCTATGTTATAGTCCTTTCAAAAATGATTTGAGAGAAGTCTAAACCCTGAGTTGTTGGACCAAAGGACTGTGTGGGGCTTGCTATCAAATATGTTGTCTTACAAAAACCAAAACCTTGAAGTTGGATCCTAAGCAAGTTTCATTGATTTTGATTCTGCTGCAGTCATATTGTTTGGAATCAAATTCTTTCACATGCTCATGCAAATTGAAGATTGTCTGGTGGAGCAAGTTTACTTTGGAAGATTTCTATGGAAGATATTGAAACATTTTATTAAGCAATATTTTTTTGTTGACATGACATTAGGCAGATTACAAGACTTGCAAAGGCTATATTGAATCACTTTACATTTGCCTGGACTAGATGGAAGATTCCTTGATTGATTCTGTTGACAGCCTCATCTCATATGCAGAGGAGTCCATGTTCTGTTGGAAGATATTGTACGGTCCTACACCTGCTGTTCTGTAGTTTTAAGAAGTAACGGCATCATCACAGTCTTGAGTTTGGATTTCAGGCAAGATAAGGCCTGCTAAAAGGGATGGACCAAATGAGTTCTATACACTTATGCCAAGACCAGTTGATTGAAATTTTGGATATTTCCCTTTATTGCCTCATATTGCAAGATATGTGAAGTGTTATTTCGAAGTTGCTAATGCCATTACAGTGTAAGGGCTCTTGTCAAGTATGTACTGATCTGTGACAGTATTGAAGCTATGACAATAACTAGAATTGAGGCAAAACCTGAGTTGATCTGTGTTGTAGATTGTGCTTGTTGCTTACAAAGGTTCATTGTTGGAGCTACTAAGAGTATCAGTTTATTAGCTGAGTTTAGCTCATATTAATGCCATTGCATATAGGAAGAATGTTAGTTGTAAAAGTATGCTGCCTAAGTTAAGACTACAAGTGTTGCGATGATGGCCAGAAAGAGAATCTCTTATAGCAGGAGTATGATGACTGATTTAGTAATAAAGCAGCAAGAGGACAGCCTGGTACAAGGTTGAAATTCCTAAGAAATCCTAGCTCATGCAAGGAAAGCAAGATGATGAGGATGATGAGTTTGCAAACGGATTTCATTTCTGCAAGAAAGCAAGGATCAAAAGGGAGCTGTCAATCCCGTACAATCCTCAAAGATAAATACTTCAAATCTTTCATTGATTATTATTATTGATTTAATTCTGGTTAGTCTCTTGTCTTTATTTCCTTTGTTGGGTTATAATCGTTTCTTCCTTGACCTCCTAGTGAGGGTTGTAGGTACATCATGACAACCTGCCAAAGCTCTGGCAGCAGTTGGAAGCATTTGGAAGAATGAAGCAAAGTATGTGGCAAGACAACTCTCCCAGAAGTGATTCCTATTCATGAGGTAGAAATTGTATGGATATCTAGAAGGGCTCCTAGTTCAGAGGGAGCAAACAGGCCCACAAGCTTGAAGGATCTCATGGTACCAAGATTTGTGGAAAGAAAGCATTGACTTCAAGATGGATTCACAAGGTCAAGCATTTGTTCACAACATAGAAAAGTGCAAAGCGAAGATTCTCCCACGAAGAGGAAGAGGGCATTGAGAAGACATTGGCTCCAATTGCAGTTTGGCAAGTTGAAAAGTAGGGGAGCTTCGGGATTGCTTGATCAGGTACAATCATGATGATAAATGCACCTGATTCAAAAGGAGCAGTGAGGCTCCTATGTATTTCTGTCGTCGAGCTATTTGTTGACATTCTCACTGTCCCTGAATGATGTTGGACAAGCTTGAAGTAATTGAGAGTGTTTCCGTTGAAGGGAGTGTTGATGTTGTAGCATAAAAGGGCGGATAATCTCCCTTAGGTCTTGGACCGGGAAACCATGTAATATGGTTGGGGAGATTGGCCCAATTAAAATCAAGGCCTCTGAATGCTCCCTCAGTCAGTTAGTTTTGACCATATTGCCATAGGGTTTGGCTAGTGGGTTGAGTGTCTTATAGCATTGGGCAAGTATTTTTACCATTCAATTAGATGTGACGAAATGTGGGAATGGTAATCGACCCTGAGTTTCACCATGGGTCAGGTGGGGTTCCTAACAAGACTCCAAGTGATGACTTGGTAGATTGGTGATCCAAGGGTTTCACCATGGGTCAGGTGGGGATCCTAACAAGACTCCAAGTGATGACTTGGTAGATTGGTGACCCAAGGGTTTCACCATGGGTCAAGTGGGGTTCCTGACAAGACTCCAAGAGATGATTTGGATACGGGTGACCTTAAGACTAGTGGATGGCTAGTTCCTCTATTTGATGATGATGCGGGGATACTTTCCACATGGTTCTTGTATAAAACATGAGGTGGATGGATTCATCAACATAGTTGAGCTCATTCAACCTTTTCTTGGGATAGAGAAATTTTTATTCAACAAGAGAACATCTAGAAAAGTTGCTATGAATACCTCCCTAGCTAAGAGGAGCGTGGAATTTTGTAGTTATGGTCAATCTTCATAATCAAGTTTTATCACTCCAAATATACAAGAAATGATAAATATATGTGGATTCCAAGTCGGCTTCAAAAGAACAAAAATTTAAATTTAAAATTTTGAATTTTTGCCTCTAAATGTAAGGTCAGCTTCAAGTCAGCCCTGGTGAAGGGGCACATCCATTTCGCTCATTCAACATCTACATATTGGCATTCGTCCTCTCCATCTGGGCATCAATTTAGATCACTTCCAAGTACTGTTCACACGTGGAGGATGAAAATGACAAAATCTGAGAAAGAATAGAAGAACGAAATCTGAGGCAAAGCAAATTCCTCTAAGGCAAACCTAATTCTCTTAGGAAGACCAATACTTCTAACCACACAATGGACTGATTTTTCGAGGTTATTCATAAGCATTTTAACCTAGGTTTAGTTACTGGTTAGTTTTACTTGATTTGACTGGGAAATTCAGATTGTATTCCTTGTTGAGTTGGATAAATTTCTCTAAAGAAAGGTTGTTTGGTTTTTCCATTGGTTTGGGGTTTTCCGAGGATAATTTCTCTCTTATATTTGGTTGTCTCTTCATGATTTTACTGTCTTTAATGTTTTATTGTTGATATTTTCTATGTGTAATTACTTAATGATGAATGTGATACAAGACAAATAATTAAGAAATCATTGGAAGTAACTATTAGTCTAGGAAATCATGACATATCAACACCAATTGTATATGATTATTGTTTAGTGGCTTGGGATAGACCTTTTAAGTACTTCTAGTTAGTTGCAGCCATTTTCTAAGCTATTAAACTAGGTTTATCTAGCACCTCAACATAGTCCTAATGCATTATTGTTTTTAATGAAGAGTTTCTTAGCTCTTGATGAATGAAAAACATTTTATTCATACAAATGCTTCTCCTTCATGCTCGGTGAAAAATCACGTTCTTCTAGTGTTGAACTGGAAGAGATGTATCTATGCTCAAAATCCCTTATCCCTTTACGCACAATGAAAGGCATGTTCTTCAAGTGTTGATTATGTTCTTCAAGTTGATTATGTTTTGTTGAATAGGATTACACACCACAAGTTATACAAAAGGGGTTATGCTTAACTACAAATGTTGAAGTATGTTGAAGCCCAATTTTGCCTAGCTAACTGACATTTTCTTCAAAGTATGGTGCATACAAAAATACAGTAATAGCTTCCTTAGAAAAATGCAAGAATTGAAGCAAGTGAACTACAAAATCATACATATAGATGGTCAGCGATCCACATATAGCAAGTACAAGTCATATTGATGCATGTTGCTACAAAATCTAGCAGGCCTAGTGCACAGCCCCACCAAGCAGAACCAAACCTTATGAAAACAAGAGAAAGAGTTGCCACTGTCACTTTAACAACCTTTCTCCTGCTCTTTAGTGGTATTTGACCACAAGGGAGGCTTCCCCAAACTCAACTAAAGGATATTCAATGATAATGGCTTAACAATGAAGCCTAGAAAGCCTAGATGTTCTATACCAAAGTACAAGTACTCTACTCCTAGACCAAACATATGGTTGTTATAAGTTAGGGTTTTTCTAATTCACGACAATAGGGCATTCAATGTCATATAACAGCCAAAGAAAATAACACTTTAAGAATAATCAACAAAAGGAAATAAGGCCTTCCAATAGAGGATTTTCTTGATGGAATTTGATGCCTAGAAGCATGTATAAACAATAATTAAGGATGACATCAGCCCTAAAGAGGAGGACGTTGCCATGCAACAATGCTAGATTTTGCTCTTATGTTATTTATTGATGCAATTCCTACTTAATGAACCATAAACATCAAACCAAAATTCACTTTTATGCAATTTTCCAAATACAAACCTTAAACACTAACCCTAGACCTTTAAGATCAAGATAGAGAAGAGGAAATTTAATTGATTTAGAAAATGATGAACAAAACTTATGATTAGTGCCTTACCTTAATGGAATTAATGGAGTCTTCTAGGGCTAAATTCAATGAGAACAGTTTTGATGGAGTAAAGGGGATGACTAGGGCATCCACTTTTAAACCCTAACTATTTTTCTTGTGAGGGGAGAATTCAAATATAAGGAATGCAAACTCTGAGTTTCCTTTAGATTTCAATAAGAACAATTTTGCATGTTATGAAGGAGCAAGATTTCAACAAAGACTTAGCATTTAGTTATGGCACAAAATATAAACGCTACTACACAAATACAACATGCGAAGTATATAAAATCGACATGAAACTTACAAAATTCTCTAGAGAAACACTTCATTCAATCTTAGGAAAACATCTCCACACAAAATTCCATCTCTAAGAAAATTTGCAGCATGGAAAGCTTATATTTTTTCCAAGTAACAAAAAAGGACTAATTTGCACTCTTGCACAAGTGAAAAGTGATAAATTTGTGATGATCAAAATGAAATAAGGGGAGCCTCTATTTATATAAAGCTTACAACCCTTAGTTTTAAAAATATACAAGTAAAATCCCTAATACAAGTTTGTTTTTGTGTCCAACAAGTGAAAGGTTACAAGCCAACCTCATAATAGCTCAAAAACATAACAAACTACATGAAGAAAATGGCTTATATTAATCATTATATATACTTTAAAGGCTAAATTATTAATCATGAAGACCGACCATAGCTACAAAATTCAACAACATTGACCATTTGTTTTTTAAAATGTATAGTGTCAAATCACATGTTCGAGATACCAAACTCTCTTGCAAACACATAAACATCTAACTCTATGAAATTTTATTTATCATGCCCTCCTCCAAGTATAAGATTTTATCTTGAAGCTCTAATTGGTGAGTCAACAAGTTGTGATGTCAATACCTCACATTTTGATTTCCAATTAACATCAAATCAATCATTTCTATGAAATTAATTTTTAAAGCCAACCCTATCCTCCAAAATATTACATGATGCAATCAAGTTAAAGAAAAAATGATAAAACTTATTTTAGCATTGGGCCCTAGTCCCCAAAAGCCAACAAATACAGCATATGACTCCCCATGGCAAGGGTATGCGTGGACTTCCAAAGGCTTTCAATTTAGTGCACACAGAATCTTGTTTTAGAGATTGTGGATTCTGGAAAATTGGGATCATCTCAGTCTTTCATTGAAGTTATTATGAGGCTCTATGAGACACTTTTGTACATCTCAAGGGATTTTAGACTTCATTAGGAGTACACTAGGTTAGGCTCTCAAATCAACAAAAATCCTCCTCCATAAAATTTCGCCACAAGCCATAGATTTTCACTCTATCCTTAAAAGGACCGATTTTAGGGGAGAAAATTTAGGATTGATAACCAATGACTTGGGCTAGTGCCTTTTCCTTTAGGCATATGGCCTCAAGGATGAAAAAGATGAGTTAGATCCTTTCTAAGGAGGCTAAAAATTGATGCCCTAGGTATCAACTTTTAGCATTTACCCACTTCAAAAGAAAATGGTGTTTGATGGAGAGATTAAAGATTTCCTCCACTAGGAACATTCATTACATGTTGTACAATGAATAACATATACAATACTCAACTAAATAGCCTTTCAAAATTAATTTTCAACACTTAGGGCACAAAATAGCATAACCTAGAAGAAGCAATTCCATACATTAGACAATTTTAAGATATAAAACATTCAACAAAAAGCACTTACAAGACATGTAGTATATCCATCCATTATCCAAAGAAGTAGCTCTAAAGACAATAAAAAATAGCTTCCAAATATCGAAATGCATCCAATAGATCTCCAATAGCCAAGAAGGAACAAGTGCAAAAATCCTAAGAGGTCAAATTCCAAGTGTAATGATGATGAGAGACTCAAATGAGGTCTCTTCTATTTATACATGTCTAATCAAGTCTAATTATAGCCTAAGCCCCTCTTAGTTGTCAAATTATTGGTAAAAACTAAGTGTGGTTCCAAGTCAACTACACAGCCAACATAAAATCATAAAGATTAACCCACGAGAGGGCTAAAATGCTAACACCATCATTGTGTGTGCCTCTTAGAGGCATGCATTGAGCTCTCTTGGCGCCAAACTAACTCAAGAGGGCTTCAAAAATCATCCTTTAAGGGTTGGCCCCTAGATATCCATGCAAATCATCATGTGGGCCGCAATTTTGTGTTTGGGGCACAAAATGGGTCTCATGGGTCGCCTTGCAATAGAACAGCCTAGATCTGCTCTAATGCTAAGGACTCAGAGAATGGTGCTAGCCCTCACATGTCTCAAAGGGTGAGACAAACCTCATCTGAGCCTCAAATCAACTGCCAAACCACGTGATCACTACTAAGCCAATTGGGGCACGCTAGTCCAAGTGCATCATCTCATGAATAATGTGGGGCAAAGTGCAAACTGTTGAGAGTGTTGTAGGTGCCCATGGAATGGAATGATGCCCTGCAAGTAATAGGAGTCCCATGGCTCTTAATGCTTCACCTGTAGGGTGTCATATGCTCTTCTAGTGGGCTTGGGCCTCAATTAAGTTGCCCAACCCATGATTAAAACCACCTGCCAATCACACATAATGTCCAGTGTTGCATCTTCACCATCGGGTACAGTTAATCATTAGTGCATCTAAGTGAACCAAGCTTGTTAGTCTAGGGAAAACTGAGACTTCACATGGGGCTTCCCTTTCGAATTTGGGGTTTTGATCTCGTAATAGTGTTACCTCCCTAGATAGGAGTGGCTAATAAACAATCCTATTACGTGTTCCCAACCCCTAAGGGGAAAAACATGCCCCTAGTACATCCCTCAATTAATAGGTGGCATCTGAATGATGATGAAATGGATGGGACACAGGGGTCTCAAGGCCAAATGTCATGGGTACCAAGATAGCAATGATGAGGGATATTCACATATTGGGCATACATATGTGTGGAGGGAGCAATCGTCGTTACATGAGTTACCCCAACCTTTGTTTTTCCACCCCTCTTTACTTTCATTTTGCTTTTTCTTAATTTTTCTTTGTATTACTGCTCAAAGCTCCAAGAAATGAGAGCATGTTGTGAATGATGTAAAGCAACTATTACCCCCTTAAGGTGGGGCAGTTCATTGCCCACTAGGGGTTGGGACATGCATGGGTTCCTATAATGATGTGAGGGGCACTCATGGGCCCAAGGAACTAGTGTGATGGCCATATTGATAAGGGGCAGAGCTCATGTTTGGCTTTTTCCCATGTGTTATAATAAATGTCTCGACCATCTTTTGCATTTTATGATCTTCTTTTCTTTTGTTTATTGCTTGTGGCCATGATATGCCTTTAACTTTATTTTAGCTACATCAACTTCAGAGCTCATGTTTGGCTTTTTCCCATGTGTTATAATAAATGTCTCGACCATCTTTTGCATTTTATGATCTTCTTTTCTTTTGTTTATTGCTTGTGGCCATGATATGCCTTTAACTTCATTTTAGCTACATCAACTTCTAGGGCAACATTTCTAGACCCGACCCAGATATGTGGACAAGGGGAGGGGGTGTGCCAGAGCCATGTGGACCCAAAGAAGGAAAATGGTGAAATAAGGCTTGTAATGTGCGAAGGGGAGTGAAAAATGTGGAAGGGGAAAACGGGACCACGCTACCAAAATCGGGGTTTCCCAAGTAGTGCCCTTCCTAAAGCCATAGGCTAGTAGGGGAGATCTCACAAGAATAGGATTGAAGATTAACCCCCCATTTAAGGCGAGGGAACAAAACCACAATTAAAGCCCTTCTTTCTTCCAAGTCACCCAATAATCCATGCCCAAACGAAAAACAAGCATAAGCACCTGATTACACAATGAAAAACATACCTTTTGAGTCAATTGCCCACTTGCTAACATATGCTCTTGACAGATGGGTGAAGAAACATACAGTTGACGTAGGGAGCAGAGATAAAGTAGCACATCGCATAAGATACAAGGTGGCTCTCAGGGGCTACTGCCTGTCGGCTGAAGAAGATGAATAGGATAAAAGCTTTCCAAGGGGTACCCACTTTTGGTGGGTTACAACACCTACACATCTCCTCTATACTAGGCTATAGAGCACCTCTCGGCACAATTACATCTAAATCTAATATGCTTCTCCTCCTCATTCAAACCATTAGAGTCCCCATTATTAGGCAAAAGAGATAGCTTTATTTGACATTTTGCTCCTCCAAAGAGATTGCCTCTTTAAGCCTCCTTGACATATAACATGTTGATTTTCGTAGGCTTCTTTACTCCTTCAATCTATTAACATTTCTATTGAGCACTTTTCTCCCCTCAAGTACTTTTTGGGAATCTCTGCTCCCTTTGAAAAGAGAGCTCAACATGTTGTTCAAGGATCAGATATACTACTAGTATATATCAGTCAAGTGGATTTCCACACTAAGGCTTTTGGTCCTGAAATGGCCTTCTTTTACAAGCACTTCTTACAACGATATGATGGTCCCTTTATATGCCTGAACTACATTTGATGCAATTTGACCCGATGACTTCAAGGCTCTACTTAGTCAGTCATCAATGTGCCACCTTCAAGAGTTCAAGACTAAAGAGCACTTAATCTTCATATGATCATGTATTATCAAATACAAGGAAGATACCATTACATGTTCTATGATTCTACAAGATCTCCCCACCTCCTTTCGTTATCCTAATAAGAGATGTCTAGTCGTCTACATACAAGAGGTGTTCACTCACAATGAAAGATCTTATTGGTACAATTTAGACCCTACACTACTAGGTTCATTATCCTTTCTTTAGCATATCCCTTTCATTGGATGTGCTAAGCACTGTGCAAACTTCCCTACAATGGATGTCTCACCTCCTCATGGTCACAAGGTTACACATGCTCCTTACATAATGTTGCCCCCAACTTATATCAAGTGGCTAGAGATTCATCATTGGTTTCTTCTCTTCAATCTTAAATGTTAGGAGAACTTCAATAAATTGTTCTAGTGTTCCTTTTAGGTTCTCCTACAAAAGTTCTCTCAACTTGGGATACTCCTTTGCAAGGACCTCTATACTCCCTCCTCTTCTATTTCTATCTTCAATATTGAGTAGTGTCCCCTCTCTTTCCAAGGTTTCAGTGCACCTTTTCTCATGCATTTCTCGTGTTGTATATTTTCATCCTTTGACATTTGTAAGTGATCTTTGCATTCACAATTTCTAATGTTCAACTATTGTATTTTATGGCCCCATTGACCTACTCATTGGTCATTCAATTAATAAAATTATCTTATCTTATAACTGCATAGTGTCTTTCTTTGTCATTTTTTCATCCAATTTTTTTTTCTACCCGTGGGAAAGCACTAAGCTTTGCCACTTCAACTCTTGTTTGTGGTTCCTCTATCTTATCAAGTCATTCAAAATGTCGCTACTCTTTGTCTTGTGGAGCTATAGTTCACCTTTAAATTTCTTGATCATTAAAGGGAGGTATTGCTTCCTTTTCGACATTGCCTTCTATCTATTTCTGCATATTTTCCTGGGAAGCTAGACATACTCCAACATCATTCCTTTTATCATTAAGATGCTGACAATCACACTTCCAAGTTCCAACCCTATCATTTCATAGGCCAACATTCTCTTGACCATGGTAGCTCTCTTTATCTCCAATTTAGTCAAATAATTCTGACTCTGAAATCTGACCATACCTTTTTTCCTATTAAAGTCCATTTATTATATCATTATAAATCTTTATTTTTTGGTCGTCATCTCTTTAGGGCAGCCTTCCATTAGGAAGAAAACAAATGTAATCAATTTTTTATTTCCATTTAAAGCCTACAACACTCAAAACTATTCCTTACAATCTACTCTAATTCAAATCAACAAAGGCTCTAGCATTTGCAAGAACGCTTGGAGTTTGGGATTCATAATTTACCCAACATATTGTATATGTCAAAAGACATTTCCTCCTGCCTTTTTCACAGTCACTGGAATCATGAGTTTCATATTAGCCAAGGCTCCTTGATTCGGTAAATGCTTGAAACATCGACCCCTGATCAGTTAATATCCCATGGAACATGCTATTGATGTGCACGGTTTCAATCTTCATGCTGGCTTCCAACCCAGAAATAAATTTGTACATCCTTTAAATGTAATTATAATTACTTTATTTATTAGGTTTATATTGCATAACTTCCACTACTGCTTTGCGCACTATAAAATAGATACCACTTCATCTTCCTCTCCTTTCAAATACAATTAACCTTTTACTAAAGACTTCTGTGAAAAGCAATTGGCACATAAAAATGAAGCAATAACTTAGCCACACAAATACACCACTAGGGCTAGCTTGATTATATTAACCCTAGTTAATATAGAAGCAGGAGGACAGTATTAGTGCGGAACAAAATCCCCGCCGTGGAATATGCCATTGTATGCAAAGCAATAGCAACTTTATCCTGCCAAATACACCACTAGAGCTAGTTCCATTATGTTAACCCTGGTTAAGCCAGAAGCAAGACAAGGACAGTATTAATATGGAACAAAATTCCCGTCACGGATATGCCATTGTAGTAGTGAGATATGCAATTAGAAAACCATGATGAAAAGACAATGGATGTTTTAACATCAACCTAGGGGCTGAAACCTATGACAAACTAGCAACCCAACGAAATATGACTAGAAGATATGCAATTAGAAAACCATGATGAAAAGACAATGGATGTTTTAACATCAACCTAGGGGCTGAAACCTATGATAAACAGATATTCAATCTCTTCGAATTTAGATAGCAACCCAACGAAATATGACTAGAAGATCGGCTACTTGATGTTTCTGTAACATGCAATATCTCTGAGCTCTTCGAATAAAAGGGCAAAGAAAAAAGATATGTGCTAAACAGGCTGACCTGGAAGAATACAGCCTCCCCGTGATTGCACACAACGCATCGCACGGTTTTAGTGCGTGGAAGTGTGGGATCTGAAGCCACATCCTGTAAAATCTGTGTGCGCTCACCTGCCGCGTGATGAATCTCATTTCTGTACACACAATTGTTTTCTGCAATCTCCTGCACAAAATTTCACAAAGGTGTGAGTTTTTTATTGCACAAAAACTCAAATCCCTAAATCCCCGTTTCGCCCCTACCGGACTAGCCCATGCCGGGCGAATTTGGGGAATAGATAACCCACCCACAGCATCTCCAATGAGATCTTTCTAGAATGTGATAAGCTGGCTAGATTGCATAATAACACTCTAAACAAGGGAAGAAGCAATTAAAAAAAAATCAATACCAACATTTCATTTAATGTCAAACCTCTAAAGTCTGGGTAAGCCACACCATAGCCTAAGGTAAAAGCTTGTCTTATAACTGACCTGATGATCGCAGTTTCGGCAGGCATACAGTAGAATCTTGTTTTCTCTGTCTTCCTTTGGATACAAGATGTTATTGCTACACAAATACAGTTAGAGGCTGTAAATATAAACAGAAAATACTTCGGTCCATTGCTACATTTCAGCGTACTGATCTCAGCTACTGCATGCATTATATGTCTCGTTTAAACAAAATTGAAGAAATATGAGAGTGAACGAGTCAAGTGGGTACCATTCTCTGCAAAACTTCATGGTACTCATGGTTGCTGCTTGTGGATACCTGTGAAAACCTGCGCAACGTTTTTAAGATAGCTTGGTAGTCTTACTCGCGTGGGCTGCGGTGCTGAAATGGTGAGTATAGTGGAAACCCGGGTGCGCTGCCGTGCTGAAATGGTGAGTACTATGGAAACTCAAATTTAGATGGTAGATATTTGTACGCTGAGATAGCCATCAAAGTAAATAGATTACAATTTGTAAGGAAAATAATAAAGATGTTGTAACGTAACGTTAACGTTTACATTAAGTTAAATTTTATAAAAATAAAA
>APFE030017305.1:73381-83540 GCA_000404065.3 Pinus taeda
TAATAATAATTTAAAAAATTAATGGATTAATGTATAATATTGAGAATTTATGGTATTTATTTACGTGGAATATAGGTTTATTTAAAAGGGGAAATTAAATCAGTTTATATTTATTTTAATTACGGATTTATGGTACTTATTTATGATATTTATGTGGAATATAGTTTATTTAAAGGAAGAAATTAATCAGACCACTGATTTATCAAGAGTAGAAAGGGATCAAAAAAAAATTTAGAGGAAAGAGATTTGACCCATCAAATCTCTTTATATCCAAACCTCTAAATATGCAAACCTCTTTTAGAGGGAAGAGATTTGATCATTTTGGACACTTGATATATCCGGAGTTCGAATGGATCTAAGCGTGTTAGAAGCCAACCAGCCGTCTAATTTGTAATTGGTTAATTTGGAAGCAACAAACACATTATATTATTAAAATACTTGGCAGAAAAGGCAATTAAATTACCCACAAAAATTATTTTAGCAGGAATGAAGATGAAATTAATTTTATGGGAAATGACCATGAAATTACCCAAAATTTCCCCAAATCAAGGTTAATGGAATTTAAGGGTGAGGAAAAAAATGTTATTTTTAATAGAATTTAAGGGTGAGAATATATGATTTTGATAGTTTTTGTTTAAAATTATAAGCAAACAAAATAAATTTAAATAAAAAAATTGATCACAAAAGTTATAAAAAGTGGGTAAAATGAAGGAGAGCGATGGAGCGGGAGGGTTTCGAACACGACGGTCTTGGTTAGCTAGGGTTTACAGTCTCCTGCAGTTATCTGAGTCTGCAAGACTCCTTTAACATCTGCATACACCGGGCGTCCCTACCTCCTCTCGTTTTTGTTGGTCGTCTCCGATTTTTTTGCGATAGGCTCCTGGTGTCCAGACTAGGGTTTTTTTTATGCTGTCAACCGGTACTAGCTGTCTCGGTGGTTACTTCGCGGCCTGGTTATTAGGTAACTGCTTTCTGAACTGACTATTGTTTCGGGGAATCTGCTGACATTATGGAGGACCATGAAGCTGTCGACTACTCTGAAGACCCATTGGAAGGGGTTTCTATCTGGTGCACCCCCATTTCTGCTTCACATGGTATGTATAACTCGGGTCATCCCAATAATCTGGCTTCTTCTTCCATCGGGGATCCATCGCAACTTTGTCCTGCGACTCTTCCGGACATACCCTCTTCCTGGCCAGCTCTTTCCTCGCTGCCTCTCTCTTCGGCGACCCTCGGATCTGTGGTGGACTATGCTCCCCCTATCCCCCATTCCGCCCCCCTTCCTACTTCTGATTCGTGGATTTCTACTTCTGCTCCACCCTCCATTAACCCTGTCGCCGACTCTCTGTTTTCCGATCCTCCCCTAGGCAGCTTCACACAAAACCCTCCTCTCTCCGATCCGTTGAACTTCCCCGGTGGCAGCGATGTTCCCTCATCACCTAACCCTATCCCTCCTCCCGTTTTTGGTGCCTCCCCGATATCGAATCGAGTTCGGAGCTCATCTCCGGCTCCTGACCCTAAGAAGAAATACAGATGTTTCAAGACCAAAGCAGAAGATATCTTCCTCAGACTTGAGGAGGACATCCAGTGGGGCGAAATCATGGATCATGCAGACAGAGTCCTGGTGGGCCGCATCAGGGGACGGAAATACTCGGCTTCTCGCTTGAAGGCTTGGGCTTCTGAAGTTTGGGGACATCATTTGATGGACGCCCCCTTTGTACAGACTTTAGTAAGAGGATGGTTTGCTTTAAGGTTCGTTCATGTCGACCATACTAGTTGGGTCTTGTCCTCTCAATGGCATTTTGAACATGCTCCAGTTCTCCTTAAGCGCTGGACTCCCATGTTTGACCCCGAAACTTAGCAGATTGGCATTGGGCCTATATGGGTTCGGCTCCCAGGCCTCCCATTACAGTATTGGTCTGAAGACATCTTCAGAAGAATTGGGAATGCAATGGGTACCTTCTTGGATTATGATAGATCCTTTCTTAAATTTGGTGTGATGACTTATGCTCGCCTTCTCATCAACCTGGACACCAGGGGTGGTCTACAAGAATATATTACTACACATTGGCGGGACTCGGCACGCGAGCAGATTATTGATTATGAAGGGATCCCCTATAGATTTCGAAGATGTCACCAAGTTGGACATCTATACCGGTATTGTCCACTTCTTCACAAGGGAAAGAAGACTGATCAGGATGAGGCCACTAAACACCCCCCGCACTTTCCTACTCGGCCACTGTCGGAGAAGCCTCAGACAAAGCATAATTTGGACGCAGATGCTACACACGATCCTCTGGGCATCTCAGCCGAACACTCTATACGCACAGCGCCTGACCCCACGCACGAAGACTCTGTTCTGCTGGGCGTGGTATCATCGGTCTCGAATGTCTCTTCCCCTTATATTCATCCGGAATCTTTTTCTGTTGTTGGATCTACGTCTCATCAGAGCACATGCCTGCCATGCTGCTCCCTTGATAATCTCTCGGGGGCTCCCCTCGGCTTCTCTGCTCCCCTACCCTCTCCCTCTCTTATTTGTTCCATTCCAACCCCTTCTCCTGCCATACCCCCGAGTATGCCCTCCTTGATCACCTCCTCCATCTTCGCCTTTCTTGCCCCATCCCCCTCTGCTTCCCCTCGGTATTCCCTCAGATCCAGATCTAAAGGTAGAGGTTTCGATGCTATTGGTCTTGATATCGAATCTGCTCCTGTCCCCCATAAGCATTCTCGGGGTCGTCCATCTCGCATTACAAAAGCCAGACATATTGTTGATGTTGAAGTAGCCATTGGGCGACAGCAAACCATACTCAGGGCCCTTAGAGCGAAGAATGGCCCAGCCCCCCATCCTACATTAAAGTTCTCTCTTTCAATTGCAAGGGTTTTGCTAGCTCCCCCAAAAAACTAGCTCTCAGGAGATTGCTCACCTTATCTCAACCTGACATCATTTTTCTGCAAGAGACCCTCTGTCCTACCGACACCCTAATCCAGTCTCTCAACTCCTGGATGCCTAACTGGACTTTTCATGTAATAGACGCATCAGGGAGATCGGGTGGATTAGCTATTGGGATCCACAACAGAGCAGTCAAGATCCGAAACATCTGGGGCGACAGAGGCTTCATCGGCCTGGACGTTTATGTTCTCTCCATGGAAATGGACCTACGAATCATCAACGTTTATGGCCCATGTTCTAACAGGGCTACTTTTTGGAGTGCGCTACTGGAATCTGACTTATTAAAGGAGGGCAATATAATTCTCGGTGGCGACTTAAATTTCACCTTGGGCTTTTGCGAATCGTGGGGGCACTCTGCCCAGGTTGACATTTTCTCGGATACTATATCCAATCTGTTGGAGGAGCATCATTGGGTAGACATACCCACTGCCAGGTTACAACACACTTGGACTAACAATCGAAGCGGAATACAGAGCTTGGCCAGAAGATTAGATAGATTTTTGCTTAAGGAATCTCTATATAACAGACTTCCGCGCATAAGGCAATGGGTCGGCTCCGGGGGCATCTCGGATCATCGCCCTATTTTCTTGGAGACGGTCGACATCTATAACAAGATCAAGAGCCCCTTCAAATTTAATTCCTCATGGTTAAAGGACCCCTCCTACATTCAACTGGTTACTGATTATTGGCAGAACAATCCCATTAGGGAACATGAAGACCATACTGCCGGTTTTGTTAGGAAACTATCCGAACTCAAGCAAATCTCCAAGCATTGGGCTCACCAGAAGCGCATCCGCGATGACCATACTCTGAAGGAGGATGAGAGGATCATTGCATCATACGAGGACTCTATTGATGGTATCTTCCCTAACTTGGAAAGCAAAGAACAGGACAACTCCCTCGTAGCCAAACGATCACAGATTCTGAAGGATAGAGAAGAAAGCTGGAGGCTTTGCAGCAGGGCTATATGGCTCACCGATGGGGACGACAACAAAAATTTCTACCATAAATTTTCCAACGGCCGCAAAGCTATCAACACTATATGGGAAATAAGGGATGAACAGAATCAGCTAATTTCATCTCAGAGGAATATAGCCATATTAGCTATCGATCATTTCAAAGGCATCTATAGAGCTCCCAGAGAGGCCAATATCTTGGAGATTATGAGAGTGGCTGAAAAATTTCCCAGATTTGTTCTACAAGAAGAATCAGAGGATCTCACAAAGGAAGTGACCATGGAAGAACTCGAAGCCACCATTAAATGGTTCAAGAAAGATAGAAGCCCTGGCCCTGACGGTTGGACCATCGAATTTTACATTGCTTTCCTTGATCTACTGGGCAATGATCTTCTCAATATTATTGAGCATTGCAGAAGAAATGGCAGAATATCATCTGCTATTAAATCCACTTTCATTGCCCTCATCCCGAAAGCCAATCATCCGACCTCATTCAATGACTTCTGTCCCATTTCCCTCTGCAATTGCCTTTATAAAATTATTGCGAAGATAATCGCCAATCGTCTGAAGCCTATATAGTCTTGCCACATATCCCCTGAACAATTCGCTTTCCTTAATCACAGGCAGATACATGAGGCCATTGCCACCGCTCAAGAGCTCCTACATACTCTTCATGTCAAAAAACAAAAGGGCCTGATATTAAAGGTAGACCTTTCCAAAGCTTTCGATAAAGCCAACTGGCTCTACATCAGGCTGCTTCTGACACACCTTGGCTTTCCCTATAGCTACATTAAAGGGATAATGAGCTGCATTACCGACGTATCCTACAACGTTCTTCTCAATGGTGAAGCCACATCTTTCTTTACCTCAAAAAGAGGGCTCAGGCAAGGATGCCCCTTATCTCCATTTCTATTCCTTCTCATTATGGAAGGCTTGAATAGGCTCATCTCATTTGCCCGGGATAGGAACCAGATCAATGGCATCAATATCTCTGATAATTTTTATCTAACTCACCTTTTATTTGTTGATGATATTCTCATTTTTCTTAATGGATGCATAGGTGACACCACTTCTCTCCAGAATATATTTGCACTCTTCCAACAGGCCACAGGCATGCAGATAAACGAAATCAAATCTACAATCACGGTTGTTGACTGCTCTCAACATGAATCTACATATGCATCCCATCGATTCCCCTTCATCGCATTATCTCTAGCTGACGGCATCAAATATCTGGGGTACAGACTAAAACCCCTTAGCTACCGGATTGCTGATTGGACTTGGTTAATAGCAAAGGTGGAGAAAAGATTGCAGGTTTGGTATCACAGATATCTCTCAAGAGCGGGTAGATTGATTCTCATAAAAGCTGTCATTGAAGCCACTCTAGTATACTGGATGACCTTGGCTTGGATACCTCGAGGCATCCTGAACAGCTTACAAAACATTTGTGCCAGATTTTTACGGAAAGGTCATCACACAGGGAAGCAATTTGCCTGGGTGAAATGGGCCACCATTGCTAGACCCAAACGCTGGGGCAGTTGGGGCATTAAGAATCTCAATCTCTTTGCCAAGGCTCTGATAGCCAAACTCGGTTGGAATCTCCTGACCACAGACAGCCTATGGTCTCGTGTCACCCAAGTTAAATACATCAAGTCGATGCATCTCATGGATTGGTTCCGTCAACAACATGACCGTGGACGCAATCTCTACCTCTATTGCGGGAAGGTATTACCTGGCGCATCAAAGAAGGAAACAGCGTAAGGATTGGGGTGGATCCATGGGTGGGGTGTGGCAATTTACACAGGTTATCTGATGGACCGTTAATGCACCTTCACAACAGAGGCATTACGCATATGAAGCACATTGGAGATAGCGCAAATTCCACCTTTCTGCAACAGGCTTGGGCAACCCCCCGCACTTTAGAGATTCTAGAACAGTGGCAACATGAATGGAGGGCCTTCACTGATGCTCTCACGCAGGTGCACATTAGACTCACTGAAGGCCCCGATGACATTATCTGGGCAATCGCAAACCACGGCATTTACTCTCCTAGATTGGGATATTTAAAACTCATGGAACCATTCAAGACCCCGACTATCCTCCCCATCTGGAAAGATCTCTAGAAGCTTGGCACAGCCCCTCGCACTCGGCTCTTAATGTGGAATATACTCTTCGACAAGATCCCTACAGGAACCAATCTCATGAAGCGAGCATTTCATGGTCCATTCAGATGTCATCTATGCTGTTTAGAAGAGGAAAGCACAGAACACCTGTTCTTAAATTGTCATGTTACTAAAGATTTTTGGCAAAACATTTATTCTCACTATCCATCCCTCAAAGTCTGGCAGGGTCTGAACATTATGGAGGCGTGGAGCGATTGGTGCCGTGAGCATACAGGAAAATCCGTTAACATTCCTTTGCTTGTTTGCTGGGCAATATGGATTGCTCGGAACCAGGTCATATTTCAAAATAAGGCGCCTCATTGGCCTGCAATTCTGAGCCACACTATTGCAGACTTCGAATTACTCCCTGAGGCAGCTCCAAAAAATCCCATCCGCATCAACAGGCATATAAATCTGGACAAATCGAAGCCTTGGGCTTTTTTCGACGGCTCTGCCCAAGAAACAAGATGCGGTGGAGGAGTGTTGCTATACCTCAACGATGATCATTATTATAAAATTCAGATTAAGCTTGGTAGAGGCACCAATAATTTTGCTGAATTAAGCACAGCAAAACATATCATCCACTTTGCGATACAAAAACAGTGTAGCCACCTTCAATTATTTGGGGATTCACAAATTGTTTGCAACTGGCTGAACGATTCAACACATTGCTATGCTTTCTCTCTGAGACATATTCTCGAAGAGACAAAAAGACTGATCACATCATTTGAATCCTTCAAATGCAACCACATTTACAGGGAACAGAACACTGAGGCAGACCAGCTATCCAAAGAAGCAGCGCAAAATCAATGGGATGACTAGCTGATCCAAGAGGTGATTGATGGATCATCCCATCGGCACCATCACAGACCTTTTCATGATTTTCTTTAGGAATGGGTCTCCGACCCACATATAATCAGTTTCCATTTCTTGTAGTTTTTTATTTTTGTTATTTTATGTATAATCATCTATGTAGCTGAATCAGCTTTAGCAGTGCTCTCTGCGTAGAGCCGGAATGTAACGTGTTATTCATCTTATTTCTTCTAGTTTTGGGCATATACAACCTCAGATACTAGGACTCCCTGTGTGGAGTCATGACAAATGGGGCTTCTTCAGGAAGGTCTCTGAACCACAATATGAATGCAACAACATCTGCAAAATGTAATTTCTCCATATTAATAGAAATTACGACTTTTTCCTTATGGGAAAAAAAAAGTGGGTAAAATGAAAGAAGTTATCCATAACACATTAAAAATTATTTATTTTAGTGAAAATGGTGATGAAATTATCTAAAATTTTCTCAAATCATGCTTAACAAGATTAATAGTTGCAAAGGAGCATAATCTCTTCCTCTACTACTAATTAATTGATTAAGGCAGTGCGGGGTAGGGTCTAGGGTCTGTGTCTTTTGTCATTATTTGATATTTGCATATTATCTACCCCACCCCCAATGTTGATACATTGTGTGGTGTGTGAAAGTGTGGAGGAAGAAAGCTTGCACTTCCGCATAATGTATCAATCTAAGTTTTATCGTTAATCTCCATAATGTTGATACATTGTGCAAAGTGCATAGGTGCCACTCTAGTCACTCCATATGCGAAATTATTTCCATAGACCATCAGATTTCGATAATGATAATTTTTTAAGCTTGTAGGGTGTAGAAGAAGTGATGTTGAAATAGGAGATTGCATTTCATAACTAGCAATTTTAAACCTACACAGTTAAAATTTGTGCAGTGCCTTATTTGAGGTCAAGTGGAAGAGAATGTGGGTGTTTTTCAAATGTTAAATTTGGATTTAGATTTGGTGAATTTAAAAACATTTAACAATGTATGTCTTGATACAAAAGGAACTAATTAGATTTGGATTTGATTGAAGAATTGATACAAAAGGAACAATTTAGAATATATCTCTCTAGCACTCAATTGAAAAGCTACATAATACCAAGAGAAAGAAGGTACGGGTCATCAAAAGTTGGTATGACCTGATGGTGCATATAGCCTATCTCCGGTTTAGAGAGTGAAGGATGTTCGTTGTGCAGAGTGCGGAGGTCCTCAGCGCAATGAGCTTATTCTAAAGACTTCGCACCTCCACATTTCACATTTCGCACAGCTATATTGTGAGAGGCGTTCATCTCCATGCTCACGGTGGAACGGATGGTGGGTGTTTATTAATGGTTGGATTTGGATATCATTGAATTTGAATCTAAAAATATTTTTTCATGTAAGAGGTGGTTATATGTGCAATGGTTCTTATTTTGCTCCTTTGCACAATTAAAAATTACACTAGAACCAAGCCAATATATGGATGATTACTCGTCGCATCATATTATATATCTAAGGCCCCTGCGCTTTGAACCGCCCACATTTGTAAAATTTTGAAGGTATAAACCTTCTCCTCAACGACTGTTACAATTATGGTTCTTAATTTTCACCGCAAGCTTATGATCACAAAAACAATTTGTATTCTCCACATGCATTTGGTTTGACATTGAATTTGCAGACGACTTGTTTTGTTGTAGTGTAACCCTACCTTATTCATATATACAATGCCTCGATAATTGATCCGAATCGGGATCCATCAAAGACTGGCAAAGAACCATGATTGTATTAGGTCGGGACGAATCTCTAAAAATTCCAAAAACAACAATCAAAAACACCCTGAACCAGTAGCAATGGCAGCCAACGTGGAACAACGAGGACCTCGGTCAAAGCGCGTTAACCGAGGCCCATGGAGACTGCGCAGGAGGTCAAAGTAGCCCCTGGGAGCCCCGGATCGGGAAAAGGAGGTGATTTTTTATGTGCGATTAGTGGCTAGCGCTAATCGTGCATCGCTGGGCGAACAGGGCCAAAATGGGGGAAGCCCGAGCACTTGACGCATGGCGAATCGGAGGACCGTAGGCGGAAAAGGCAAAAAGCGATGATCGTACAAGGCGGGACCCGCGCTCTAGAAACCGGCGGTATTGATCGGGGCGCCCTCAAACGGTAAACAGCTTTGGAGAAAGCAGAGCGATCCCACTTACCGATCGATGCATGGCGGCAGAGGTGAGAGAAAACCACCGTTGATCACGCGTTATCGATCGAGCAGGTCAACCGCGCGGGATGTGCGAACGATGTTGGATCTGGGGGACCCAGATCAGACAGCTGAGATTGCACCCAATGGAGGAAGCAGAATCAAGGAAGGATTAAGCCATGTTTGTAGAGATTTGAGGTTCGTTTGATAGCCACGGTGGAGGAAGAACGCATCCATGACGTAACTGAAGAAATTAATCGACGAGCAGGCTAGCGCTGTTCAGAGGAGGATGCGTGGCCACTTCTTGAGCGTTCATGCTGACGCTGGACAGGGAACTCCAAACGCAGCTGCAGAAGGTGAATCGACAGAGGCAAAAGAGGAACCGAACGGGCATGGGGACAAATGGCTAAAAGCCATGAATAGAGACAGTCGAATCAAGTGGAAGTAGACACACAGAGAGAGTCAAGAGACGACAAAGGTGGAACAATGAACTCGGAGGGGACTGAACACAGAGAACAACAAATAGTGCAGAAGAGACAGAGGGTCGAGCTGACTAGTGGCAGCATCGAGCACCAGAGCTTGAAGATTCAAGCCATCCCATAGAGGAATATTTCCGAACTGAGCATCATATGTGGCTCTGTCCATTGTAGGCCTGAAGGTCATAGAGCTGGTAGGAGGAAGAAGAGTTTGTGCACTCTAGTGGCCTGGGAAATCCAGGAATCAACCTGCCAAGCAAACCTGCTTGGGGAGAACTCCCGTCGAGTCCCTGCATTGTAATTCTTTGCTCAGATACCCAATAAAACAAGGCCACCACTGAAAGTTGGACCGGAGACGTAGCCCTGGAGAATAGGGTGAACTCCTTATTAAAATTGCTTGTGTCTTTGTGGTTGCTTACTGTATTTCTCTATTGTCTTTCCATTTAAATGTCTATGTATTGGAAATCTGATCGATCCGTTGCTTAAATAACACAGAACACACACCGGCACATGATTCTGTAATACCTTTTGTTTAATAAACTTTAAATTGGTGTCACTCATAGGGTGATTATCAGATCAAGTGGTATCAGAGCAGTAGGTTGTA
>APFE030017312.1:0-13152 GCA_000404065.3 Pinus taeda
CTCTGCTACTTCTCAAATCTATGGCTGCAATTAACATCTATTCAAAGCACCATTTGTTGAACGATTACGTTCGTCACTTCACATATTAACTCCACTTCACACAGAGCAAGTTTGTGTGTGTGGACGTGTTCTTAGCCATGTATAGAACCTTCTCTGCTGCAACACAGTGACATTTCTACCGTCAAATGATATGCGTACACATGACATGTTCTTACAAGATAAAGGCACACAATGAAATCCTCCAGATTAACCTCCCCTTATTCAGCGCAATTAACTGGATTTAATTTGGATGATTGGGTAAATATATATTTTTCCTTACTTTCATGCTATGTTGAAGTCATAATATTTCCTGTAATGGATAAGAACTTTTTTTGGGTAAATTCACAATCTTATATTAAGCAAATATATATGTACAAACCATGCCAAGGAGTGAATCCTTGACAAACTTTAGCTTGCCAGAGCCTAAATCAAGTTTAGAAGAATCGTCGTGAATCGGGCTATAATGTTGAAAAACCCATGGGCTGAGTCGTGGTAGCCAAGATCATTACAAAAGATACAAATTGGTTGTAAAGCCAAGATAACTAGGTAAAAAAAGAATCTAATCATGCACAAGAACTATAAAATGAGGGTGTTACTAGGCTTACTAACGGTGGCGACGTTGTGCTACAAAGAGACCATGCAATAAACTAGCATGAGTAGGACGAGTAGGGAGGCCAACAGGTGGCAGATATATATCTTGGAGTAGTGTTATTTCCAATCGTTATAGTCAATCGCCCATGATTTGGTCAAGCGGGTGGACCTCCTACACGTGAAGGAGGAGTTCATCCATGCACTCACTACGGTGGAACAAGACCTTTCCCAGTAAGTGTATGATATTCTAGTATAAATCCACTCTGGGAAGGTACTAATTATGATGGGCTCTTGGTGTGCCCACATCGAGGACCCAATCCTCCACATCTGCCATAACTTCTGAGTCCAACATTTTAGCTCTCTCGTCGACTAATTCTTTCTCAATGTCTGATAATTGGTGTTGAATGATCAGGGGAGCATTCTCACAAAAACGATTTGTTGAGGTTTAGGCTTGATCCTGAGCTCGTGAGTTGTCTGGAGGACTGCGACCCCCGCCTCCTCTTCTCAAATAGACTCTCTCCCTCAGCATTAGAGAGAATGCAGGGAAAGTGCAAACGTATCAATTAGAGTGCGGGATGGAAGTTGCAGTTGAGAGAGGAAAATGAAACTAAGGGAATACGAGGTGAGAGCGAAAAAGAGAGAATATGCAAAAGGGAGATACAAGAAGCGGGGGAGAGCTCTAAAATAGATATTCACAAGCCCAAAATTGTCTCGCTACAAGCAATAAAAACTAGATGGGAAATTGGAAATAGCGAAGTAATGATGAGGACAACAATATACTTGGGTGGAGTGAGGACTCTTGCAATTAGGAAAAATGGAATTGTTTCTTCCCCAACCAAGAGAATTAAGATGGATGGAGTGTTTAGGGTAACCCACTGCTTTCAAAGAAAAATGGACCAATTCAGGGGAGCCTATTCCTTCTACTTACAGAGAAAACATATTTTAACCGTTAAATCATTTTCCCCTTTGCATCCCTTAACTAACCAGGCGAGTGGTATAAATGCAATCAAGAATACGCAACCTTTCCTATCCCGTCATATCCATACATCGAGAATAACTTCCCAACATGTCTTCATTTGGGGCAGCTTCAATGCAATCCCCACCTCACGATCTAATGCGCAAGTGCACTCCTTGCACATTCAACCTACAAGATGGTTGGCTCCGAGTTAGAACCTCATTCTATGTGTGGTTCTCAAAAATCTTGAAGGAGCATTAAGAGATAACTCCATGGCTTCATATTGTTAATAAAAGTATACTTTAGTAAATTATTATTAGTAAAATTTTAATTTTATTTCAATTCAAAATATTAATGTTAATACAATATCCTAACTATATTTTAAATAAATAAACAAAATGTTTCTTTTATATTGTATTTTAAATAAATAGATTTTAAGAAAAGAATGAGTTACCATTAGATCATCCAATGAAATTGATGCAATATAATAAAAATCCATGTTTATTAATTAGTTTTTTTTTTATAGATAATAAGGACAATATTTTACCACTCAACAATATTGATTTTTACAAAATTTCACCAGTAACACAATGTAAGAAATGGAATAAAATTTAAAATAATGCAAGCTGTGAGCGGTTAAAGCATCACCTAAATAATTGTATTTTAAATAAAATATTTTTTTTAAAAAGAACGAGTTGCCATTAAATCATCAAATGAAATTGAGGGAATATAATAAAAATCCATGTTTATTAATTAGTTTTTTTTTATATATAATAAGGACAATATTTTACCACTCAACGATATTGTTTTTACGAAATTCCACGAGTAAGTGCAACCTGTCAGCGGTGAAAGCATCACCTAAATCATGGTTTGATCATAACAATGTCATGCAACGGTTCAATTTGAATTAAAGACCGACATATCAATGGCTCAACTTGAACATTTATGAACAGCAATTGCTTGCCGTTGGATCATAAAGCAGCTTTTTGTTGATCAAGGGCTGCATTTCATCAAAGGAAGACTACTCTTATTATATATACTACTGCAGGATCTCTCCATTTCTTTATCTCCTACCACGAGCCCTCTGTCTCTCTCTGGTGTTAGAGTTGTGGGTTGAAAGGCGCCCTGTATAGTGTGTGTTGTAATTTGTGTGCCCTCAGTGCTCTTTCTGGTGTTAGAGTTGTGTGTTAAAGGCGCATATTATATTGTGCGTTAATTTGTGTGCGCTCTGTATATTATGTGGCTGGCTTATGTGTGTGCTATGTCTTTGCATTTGCATGTATGTTTGTTTGTTTGGTGATGTGTTTCCTGTGTGGCATATGCGTGTTTTATGCCTTTGCATTTGTATGTATGTTTGGTGATGCGTTTTAGGTTGAATCTATGAGAGGAGAGGAGACGAGACGATATCAGGTGCATTATTGTGAAAGTGATGCCGCCATGCTTCTCCAAAATTGTTCACCTCACCGATCGTCTGGACTAGGGATCAAACTTACGAGGTACGAGGTAACGGCAGTGGCCAAAATTCCTTTAAATTTCTGTAGGATCAAAGTATAAGTCCATAAAATTTGCATAGATCTTCCTTTAAATTTCTGTAGGATGAAGGTATAAGTCCATAAAATTTGCATAGATCTTTGTTCACGGGATATATTGCAATCTATAATTTAATGTTCAAATTCTTTTCCTGATTTTGAAAGACATTTTTCTTTCTTTGGTTTTACTTCAAACTTCTGCGATTTCTGTGATTTATTCTTGAATTAAATAACTGAAGGCTTAATGATATATTTCCTCTCTTGTTTATGTTCTTAAATTAAGTAATAGACGCTTAAAGAAACCATTCTCTCTGGTTTTGCATGAAACTATTGCCGTGTTCCTTGTTAATTAAATAACCAATGCTTCAAGAAATCGCTCTCTGATTTTATTATAAATTATTCCCACCGTCTGCAATTTACCTGTAAATGAAATGACTAAAGGTTTAATAAATTATGTTTCTCTGGCTTTACTACAAACTATTGGGCCTTGGTGATTTATATGTATTTATTTAATTAATTAAAGCTTCAAAGAAATCTGCAACCTCTTGGAGAGAGTTTTGTGATTTGTCCGTAAATTAAAATTTAACTTGCTCACTGCTTGAATGATCTTAATCATGTAGGTTTGTTGCAAGATTTTGGTTCATTTGCACATTTTCAATGTGATTTATCTGCGCCGCGGGAAATAGGGTAATCTTAAAAGGATCTTTATCTTGGAATTTATAGAAAATTTCTTGAATCTTAGCTGCAATTTTCACCCTGATTTGCTCTCACCTTAAGAAAACATCGCTTGCTGCATTGCTTAGGTGTTCTGTTGGAGTTTCGTGTCAAGAGAATGCCGAATTCGGTGGGAAATCATGCTGTCAAAAGCATAGTGCAATGGGAGATATATGTCAGGCTATTTCATTTTATTAAAGGAAATATTGCTTTCATTTTAATGCGAAGATGTGTAAGCCTGTTTCATTGTGTTGAAAAAATATTGCACTCTTAGGATCTCTCCATTTCTATATCTCTTAGGAGTTAATTTGTATACGCCCTGCCCTGTATATTGTGAGTTAAGGGGTCTGCGTGTGGAATGTTTTTGCATTTGTGTGTATGTTTGGAGATCTGTTTTCTTTTGTATGTATGATAAGTGAGAAAAGAAACTATATCAGGGTGCGTTACGACGAAGCCGCCTTTCGAAGATTTTTCGCCTCACCTCCAGGTTGCTCTGCGATCAGGGATCAAACTTCCCAGGTAGTCGCAGTGGCAAAGATTCCTTTGAATTTCTCGAAAACGTAGGATCAGGCCATAAGTCCATAAATTTTTCGTAAATGTTTGTTTGGTAGATTTGGGGATTTCTGTGAATTATCAGTAAATTAAATAACTGATAAAATTTTCATAAATCTTTGTTCGGTAGGTTTGGGGATTTCATAAATAACTGAAAGCTTAATGTAATCTTTCCTCTCTTGTTTGTGTTATGGGATTGATACATGTTTTCCATATAATGTATTCTTAAAATTATTTAGATGAAAATTAAAAGAAACCAGTTTACTGTTTAAATTTAGATGAAAATTAAAAGAAACCAGTTTACTGTTTAAATTGTGATTTAATGGTAAATCCCTGATCTAAGCCTCAATGAAACCTTTGATATCCATAAGCAAATGCTTTCTATGAATTTTCGCCGTGATTGGATCTCACCTTAACCCTTAAGAAAACTTTGCTCGCTGCATTGACGCTAAGAATGATTAATTCCGCGGGAAATTAGTGTCGTTATACACTTACTCTACCTTCAAGGTAAACCTATTTTAATGTGAGATATGTTAAACTATTTCATTCGATCAAAAGAATCATCCTCAGAATCTATAATGTCGTAAATTATTGTTTGTGAGTGAAACTGTTTATAACTGGTTTCTACATCAAATTTTTTATAACTTCGTATCTTTCTTAATGAGCATGAAATTTCATTTTAGGGTTCCATATTTTCTGTTCTGTGCATGCGTGAAAGGAGACGCGACCACGGCAAAGGATCACATTTAATGTGGTTTGCAAATCAATCCCTCTCAGGACGCCGCCATGCTATGTGCCGAATTGGCAAACTATTTTCAAGTTTTCAAACTCCTCCCCTGTTCTCTGCCCACAAACATAGACGCTTTTTATGATTAACTTAAATAACTGAAGGCTTCAAAACTTTCCTCTTTTGTTTCTAAACGAATCATTCTCTCCGGTTTTGCTGCAAACTATTACCAGGTTCTACGTTTTACATGTAAATTTTCTTAGCCAGAGCCTCTAAAATTTTCTTTACCTTGTTTTAGTGCAAACTATTGCCAGCTTGTTTTAGTGCAAACTATTGCCTCATTGTGTGAGTTATCTGTGTTTTATTAAATAACTAAAGAATCAAGGAAATCTCATCACTCTTCTTTTGTTTCACTGCAAAGAATCTTGTGATTTACTGGTAAATTAACTCGCTTACCAAGAATCTTGTGAGTTATTGATAAATTAACTCACTTAGAGGTTTAAAAAAAAATGATTATTAATAAATTTATTGTAAAATATTGGTTGATTTGTTCATTTTTGGGTATGATTTATCCCTAAAAGCACTTTAAAAAGGGACGTTATTCTTGAAATTTTTTTGCAAAATTTTACATATAATTTATAACTAAACTACCTAAATAAAAATCAAGAGAAACTTTTTTTATTTGGAATTTATTTGTAAATAACTTCTCAAAACCTTTCATAAATATTTGTTATCCATATTTACTGCAAATTAAATTAAATTAGTGTTTGGTTGAATTTTCGCTGCGATTTCCTCTCAGCTCGGAGAAAAATTGTGTTGATGGGTGAAGAAATCCACATTTACCGCAAGTTAGTGCTTTGGTTGAATTTTCGCTGCGATGCTCACAGAAATTGTGTTGTTTGGCGGGAAATGAGTTTCTTGCACTCATGATTTCATCATGTAAAATATTCTATTTAAAACTGGCTTGTATATATCGCTTATATATGTAAAACAATAATGCTTCCATTTTAGTTTGAGATTTATAATGAATCCTGGCGTATTGGTCAAATTTCTTTAGGATTCTACAGTTATGACATTAAGTTGTTTTGAAGTTCTAAATTTGTTTTCATAGTAATTTACTTAGATTTTTTTCTATTTAAATCAAAATAGCATTTAAAATAGCTTATACCAAGAATGTTTGAATGAGATTTCTATCACAATTATAAGAAAATATAATAAATTAGTATGTTATTAATCAAAATATTTATGGTGGACTTGCAAGTTATAGTTTAATTTAACTTCATTATTTTGTAGATTGTTAATAAAATTCAACTATTGTAATTATAAAATTGGGCCTATTGCAATTTTAGAAATAAAGAATTAAATATACTCTAAGCAATGGAACATACCCAAATTGTCTTAATATTTCCCTCCCATTTTATTAATATTTCGCTCCAAAATATTCTAATAATATAATTCAATAACATATAATATTATTATTAATAAAAATAACTTATTATTTAGGTTTATATAAACTCAAAGTGTAATAAAAGAATTTCCTTTTTTCTTTAATTTATATAATTCATTTTCTTTTTTTGTTTTTTTTAAGTTCATATAGTTATGTACCTCCTCTTAAGCTTAAATAAAAACCTAGTAATCAAATGATATCATGGTTGGTTAGCTAAAAGAAGTAAAAAGTTTTTTCTCAAAACAAAACAGATCTTGGTTGACATGTTTAAATGATGAAGCTAAGGAAACTCTACTTCTACGTGTCTACAAAATGTGAAAAATGGAAACCCATCTATTTGTCTAATTAAAGGTCAAGTATTGAAACCATATCCATGGTGAAGAATATTACATTCATTTGTATGAAAATGTAGCATCAATATATCAATAATGAAGAATATTGCATGACATGTAGCATAAATAAATATGATAACACTCAATCACATGTCAAGCGTGTTTAGTCACAATTGTAATTAGAAAATGCATGTGTGTTAAAGGGAGGTGGGAAACACGACTGCCTGAAAAATAAAATTAACTAATAAAAATATTGAACTGAATAAAATTTGAGTCTAGCCTAAACTTTGTTTCCCTCATAATGATGTTGCACCTTGATTATACAAAGACAGCTTTCTATCATTGAAATTTTGTTTCAACTTGAGTACCTAGTTATTTTTACTATGAAAAACCCATGAAATAAATGAAATGAAATTATTATCAAAGACATAATAGAATTTAAAATCACAAGGACCTCCAAGTGTGTATACAATCCTATGCTATGTGAAATTTGTTACAAATATTACACATCTTTCAAAGACTATCAGTTCCATTGAGTCATTATAATGATTTTAAGCCTCATTTGTTACATAGATTCATTTTAAATTTTGATACAAATTATTTATTTATGTATTTTAGGTGTAAAACCTATTATAATTTAATGTCAAATTAATGCTAAGCATAATTATTATTTTCTATTATATATTAATATTACCTAACTCACTACTTTTATTTAAGAAAAACCACATCTCTTTAAAGAACCCATTGTGGTCCATACAATGTAGATTTTTACTTATGCTAAAGGCCTCTAGGTCTTGGAAGTTAGCATGCTTATTATGTGTGAGAAAAACTAGCTATTAGTGCATCAAAAGTAATTTTAGGTCTTAATTCACGACCAAAAGATAGTTTCAATTGAAATTATTTACAAATTGAGTAGGCCTAATGCCTAAGAGCTTGTACTATTTCCTTCTCAGAGGTCATATGTTCAAATTCAAAGGGGTTAGAGTATGTACACTTTCAATAAACTTTAGTCATCAAATTGTTGGGTGAAAATAGGTGCCTTATCTAACAAACAAGTGGGTCTTATATACAAGTTTGGTGTCTAACTTACCATAACCTTAAAATTAGATTATCAATATTATTAATATGTTAATTAATAAAATTAGTATAAAAGAAATAATGATATCATTTATTATATGAAGATTTTTTTAATTTTTTAATATATAATTTTTTAAGCTCTTACACAGAGAAAATGTAAAACACTATTTTCAAAAATTTAATAAATAAAATATATGTGATTTTATAATTCCTTTGCAATATTCACATAAATGCACTTTAGAATTGGTATTAATATCCCTTTAAATGCATTTAATAATAACATAAATGCGCTTTATTTTGTATTATCTCTCACATACAATAACAAATGCACTCTAATTTCTTATGTTTTTAAAAGTAGAAAAACTATGAATATCAATAATTTTCTCATCCTTAAATATCATTTACATAATTTGAAAAATATTGAAAATAAATTTTCAAAAACCAAATGTAAAATTTTAATCAAAACCATTTGGAAAATGTTTTAAAATGTCTAAGTTCATGGCCATTGTTTTGGGTATGAATTGAACATGACGTCCAAAACCTTGACCAAAATCCCATGTTTCTAAGGTTTTTTTATTAATTTATCTAAGTTATCCCACTATCTTAATTACATGCTTGCAAAAGGGTTTAGGCTAAGGGATGATTAATAGAAAAATTTTACAGCTCAACATCATCAACTTGTTTCACCTACGAGTGTGTATTTTCTTGATCAACTTCAACTGATCAGAGAAAAACGTGAGCTCCACAATAGGAAAATGGCATGAATCCCAAATTGGATTGACTTTCATGGCCATAGCTACTTTGATCCAAATCTACAACTAAGGTTCTAAGGCTTCCATGCATGAAAAATATGAGGTGGTATTCCAACTTGTTCAACGAATATATATAGAACTTTTTGCTATGCAACAAGGTGATAGTTTTACATCAAATGAGACAAAAAATACACACTGCAACTCATGGAGTTATGAGGTACATACATTATCTAGGACCACTACATCAACATAAAACATAACATATAGACTTCTTAGAATAGGTGTGACTCACATAACAATATGCTAATGTGTCTGTTAATATTTTACACACACATTTACCTATTTTGTCCACCATCCAATTTCAACTACTGCTCCAACCTCTGTTTTTGCCTCAACCAATATTCTAGCCATAGTGCCTTGAAAACTAGAAACAAATTAGGGGAAAATTTGCGCAAATTCGTTATTTTTTTGGACATTTTATTCTGGCCATAGTGCCTTGAAAACTAGAAAAAAATTAGGGGAAAAATTTCGTAATTTGGCTATTTTTTGGACATTTTATGAAAAAATAATAATAATCGCCATTTTGATCAAAAAATCACCTTTTTCTGCAGATATATGATTACATTCATGAAATTCATCAAATATTTACCAGTTTTAATAGAAAATTACATGTTTTTTATTGAATATTCACCTACATTCTATATGTATAACTTTTCAATTAGAATAATCGCCAATAATACTATACATATTTATAATATTGAAATCCTTAAAAATTACCCTGCTTGAAAAACATTGTCTCTACTACACTCGTCCACTTCGTTTCATTTTGACATTTTTATTTGCATCTTGGTTCAATTATATTATTGGAGTTATTCTTTTTCATGAAACAATTGTTCGAATAGTTAATTCTAACAACCATAAAACATGTATTGAGTCAGCTAGGCTCAATATGTTTACTTTTACAAACTCCAAATAAATTTAAAATGCAAATCATTTCACCTTCACCAAGGATTTTCCATGGAATTTTTAACATATTTGATTTTTTAAATGCCACGTCAATCATATACTGAAACCTCTCCCATGTGTGTTGCCTTTGGATATCTCGAAAACCATTGGATTGCAACTATAATCCCATCACTAAACTTGAATACTTGCCGTTCATATTAAAATATTCCATGGGAAGAACCATTATAATCCCATCGGCCCCTAAGTTTGAATTTATACAATTGTATTTTGTCCCAGTGGATCAATATACATCATTGGATTAATCTAGAACTAACGTGGATCGACTTTAAATAGTGGTATAAATTGGCTCCATCGCTTCTCTTTTTCTCTTGTGCTAACTCATTGCTTTTTCTGAATCATGCATTCCACTTCTCCTCTAGAGTGCTCAATTTTTAGGACGAGAAACAATCTACATATATGTAGGTGTAACATTGTGCATATGTTACTTATAATGTGGCGGTTTCCATTTATGTTAGCTTCCCACAAGCGAGACAAGGATATACCATCCCCCTACAACATGATCGAAGGAGAACTCGATGTTTGGGCACTTTTTATAGAAATATGGAGAGCATAGTTTCCTCATAAAACTTCCATCTACTATAGCATTGATATACATTCCAACTACCAAATTGACCCCACTTGCATTCATCTAATATTTAGTTTCTATCAATTCATTACTTTTCTCTGCAATAATGTCAGAGGACTGGCATTCATACTGCACATTTTGTCCCTCAAGATGGCCTTGTGAAAGACAAAATTTGCTCTAGAAATTGACACAGAAAATGCAATAATGTCAGAGGACTGGCATTCATACTGCACATTTTGTCCCTCAAGATGGGCTTGTGAAAGACAATTTGCTCTAGAAGATGACACAGAAAATGCGTAAACTTCCACAGGATATTTCTAGCATACTATCCCACCTCAAACGCCTTCCAGGCTTATTAATGAAATAAGGGTTGAGAGTGTCAATTCTTTTTTACCGTCAAATCAAAAAACGAATGTATTGGATCCATTATAGGCATATCATATGTGGCTCAACAAGTATAGATTGATTTATCCACTAGCCCAATGGTAGTGGCTTATAGGGTCTCAATCGTAGCATCCCTCATGACTTGGGGGCTGACAATCTCAGGCACCTCTAGGATGAGGTATTGAAAGAGCCTACGACTTTACCATGTGGACGAAGCTTCAATTTTATGAATAGAATGAAGTTGAAGCTCGTTGGTAACGTAGACAAGCTGTGGTGCATAGACTGTATGGCATTATTCAATGTGGTGGCAGTGACAGGTCACACTGTGAGATTGTGAAGGAAGAGGTAATGCAAAGGAATACAAGAAAAACTCAGTTAAGATATGTGGCAACTTAAGCTACCCAAATTCCCAGAGTGTAATTTTGTGTCTTTGATCTACCCTCATGAACAGATTTATAGTCCGGCAATGGCTCCTCTTTAATAAATTGGTGGCAATCCATATTACTGACTAGGTCACACTACTACTTCTCAAATCTATGGCTGCAAGGAACTTCTATTAGAAGTGCCATATGTTGAATTATTTTGTTGGTCGCTTCACATATTAACTCCACTTCACACATAGAAAATTTTACGTGTGTGGACATGTTCCTCTATTTAAAACCTTCTCCTCTGCAACATGGTGCCATTTTTACCGTCAAATGGTATGTGTACACGTGACCTTTTCTTACATGATATGGACAGAGGATGAAATCCTCTAGAGTAACCTCTCCTGAAATAATGTCTTCAGCATAATTAATTGGATTTATTTTGGGTGATTAGAAAAATACATATTTTTTTCCTTACTTTCATGATATGTTGAAATCATAATATTTCCTCTAATGGCTAAGAATCTTTTTAGTAAACTCACAATCTTATATTAAGAACATATATATGTACTACCCATGCCAAGGCGTGAATCCTTGACCATCGCTAACTTGCTTGAGCCTAAATCATGCTTAGAGGACTCGTCATGAATGAGACTATAATGTCCAAAAAGCCATGGGTTGAGCTGGTGGTAGCCGAGATCATTACAAATGATACAAATTGGCTATAAAACCTATGATAACAAGGTAAAAAAAGGATCTAAACATGCACAAGAATTATAAACTAAAGGTGTTACTAGGCTTACTTATTATGGCAGCATTGTGCCACAAAGATACCATGCAATCAGCCAACACGGGTAGGACGTGCGGGGTGGCCAAGAGGTGGTATATATTTGTCTGAGAGTAGTGTTATTTCCAATCATTATAGTCAGTCATCCATGATTTTTTCAAGAAGGTGGAGCTCGCACATGTGAAGGAGGATTTCATGCCTACTTTCACTATGGTCAAACAAGGTTTTCCCAACAAGTCTTTAGCTTGCCAGTATAAATCAACATTTTGAAGGTACTAATTATGATGAGATCTTGGTGTGCTCATATCGAGGACCCAATCTCCACATATGACATAACTTCTTAGTCCATCATTTTAACTCTCTCGCCAATTAGCTCTTACTCAATGTCTTCTGATTCGTGTTGAATGAGCAAGGGAGCATTCTTATGGAAATAGTTTGTTGAGGCTTAGGATTTAGCTTGAGCTCATGACTTTTCTGTAGGACTTCAGCCCCCACCTCCTCTTCACGAATAGAGTCTCTCCCTCAGCATTTGAGAGAGCGCGTGAAAAGTGAAAAAGTATCAATTAGAGCATGGGTTGGAAGGAGCAGTTAAGAGAGGCGAAGGAAACTAAGGGAATAGGTGGTGAGAGATAAAAAAGGAGAATGAGAAAAAGGGAGATACATGAAATGGGGGAAATCTCTAAAATAGAGATTCACAAGCCCAAAATTATCTCTCTATAAGAAATAAAAACTAGATCGGAAGTTGGAAACTGAGAAGTAACAATGAGGACAACATTATACAATGTTATGAGTGAGGAATGTTGCAATCAAGGAAAAGGGAATTGTTTCGTATGCATCCAACAGAAGGAATATGTGTGGAGTGTTGAGGGTAACCCACTTCTTTCAAATACAAAGGGACAAAGCCATGGCAACCTAGTCCTTCTACTTGCAAAGAGAAAACAGTGGAACCATTCAAGTATTTTCCCTTCTACATCCCTCAATTAATCAGGAGAGTGGTATAAATGCAATCAAGAATAGGCAAGCTTTCCCAACTCACCCTATCCATACATCGAGAATAAATACCCAACATCCCTTCGTTCCCCTCCTCGTGATCCAATGCCCAAGTGCACACCTTGCACTTAGAACCTCATAATGTGTGTCATTATCAAAGACCTTGAAGATGTATTGAGATATGTCTTCATAGCTTCATGCATAGGCGTGGGTCATCCCATCAAAGTGGCTAAAAACATTGTGTTTTAATCATTTCCTTAGAAAACCAAAACAAATGTATCTGTCATCTAAAATATAAAAATATTTCTAATTTATATATA
>APFE030017318.1:0-17972 GCA_000404065.3 Pinus taeda
GGTAGTAAGTGTTGATTCAGATTACACCATTTTTTTGGTAGCATATTTTTAACACTTTAAATTTTTTTTATGTATCAAGTAGGAACATTTTTTAAAAATATTAATCACTTTTTAGAAGTCTTATTTGACACTGCAATTTTTTAATGTATTAAGTGTAGATAAACTTTTTTTTTTTTGGTAATTTTCATGTAGATTTTGAGAAACATCTAAATTTTAAGGATATTTTTTGACACTTTAAATTTTATGTTCTAAGTATTATAATTTTTTTTTAAATGTTGATGCATTTAATATTTTTTAAGTAGTCTAGTTCCCGAAAAAAAAAAAAATTAAAAAATTAAAAAAAAATATATTATATATTATATAATAAATAATTATGATTATAATAATAATTAAATATAAATTGAAAAAAAAAAGGTATTTCAAAAAAAGTAAGTGAATAAAAAAATTATTAAATCATTAAAATTAAAAAAACAATGCCAAAAAATAATAAATATAAGAGAATAAATGTATATTAAAAAAACATAACATATTAAACATGGTAAAAAAAAAAAAAAAAAAAAAAAAAAAAAAAAAAATGTTAAAACAAAATGAACTTAAAATGATTTTATATATATATATATATATATATATATATAATATATATATAATTAAAGAAAAAAATACAAAAAATATTTCGAAAGATACAAAATGATATTAGATAATTTAGAAAAAAGGATATATATATATATTTTTCCTGATTCAACGGGAACCAGGGGAGCCCCCACCCCTTGGGCCCCGAGGGGTGGGGGTGGAGGGGGTTGTGTGCAACGCCCCTACTGCCCCTCCCCACCCTCGCGACTCAATGGGCCCAGGGGGTGGAGGTGATTCAGGATTATTTATTTTTTATTTTATTTTATGTTTAGTGTTTTTTAATTAAATTTTTATTTAATCATTTTCAAAAAAAAAAATAGTCTTATTACATTTTAAGCTTTTTTTAATGTTTTCTAATGAGTTATTTAACAGAGTTGAATCCCGATGGACTTTCACTGAAAAAAGAAGGAGGCGGACGACGGGAGAAGAAGGCGTTTCGCGGCTAGGGTTTCCTGGGCCGCGGATCCCCAGCTGACAGTCCCGTGACTGTCTCTGCTGTTGCAGCCCGAACTGGTCTGATCGCTGCCCAACGCGCGTCCTGGTCAACCAACAGTCTTCGGAGGGCAGGTAAGTCAGGGTCCTAGTGTTTCTCCTAACCTGTCTTTGTTTTTGTCCACTCGCTGCCGGCCTGATTGGAATGGGAGAACCAAGGGGGGGGGGAGAGATCCCCTCCTTCCGTAATGTAGTAATAGGAGAAACAAGCTCAGTCGGAGATCCCCAGACCGGCAAGGAAACCCAGTTTCCAGTAATGGGTAACCTATGGCAGAAAAAGATGAGAGGAAAATGCCTTCCTAGGTCTCAAAAACAGCCAAGGTATGTCGTTCCAAACAACAAACTGGAGGATTATAGCTGTTATATGCGTGATCATGCCATAATATGCCGCTTTGTTGGGTATTGGCCTTCTGAGCGGGAGCTCTACAGGTGGATTGATCAACGATGGAAACCCAGGGGCCAGGTTGATCTCAAATTAGGAGCCCAAGGTTTCTTTACAGCAATCTTCTCCAACCTGGAAGACAAAAACAGGATTTTCGAGGAAGGACCCTATTTCTTAAACAATGCTGGATTGTTTATGAAATTCTGGGAAGAGAGGTACAACCCAGAAAAGGAAACTATGATGGATGCTCCGGTCTGGGTTAGACTATTTGGGCTCCCTGACGAGTTCTGGGACCCTGAAATCTTGGAGGGGATTGGCAACACGATAGGGAGCTTTGTCAAAACTGCTGAGATCACAAAAAGAGGTAAGTATAATGCTTATGCGAGGATTTGTGTCTACATAAATCTGGCAGAGCCTCTCCCAGAAAACGTTGAGGTTGAATATCATGATTCAATCTGGAAACAACCACTTGATTATGAGCATATTCCCTTTCGCTGCCGTATATGCCATGAATATGGCCACCTTTATAGGCAATGCCCTCTGAACAAAGACGAAGAGACTAAAAAGAACCAGGCAGCTCATCACCAAAACACGGAAAAGAAGGATGATTCGGAAAGAGGCTTCCAACAGGTAATAAGGAAGCGAAAACAGAACAAAGAAGGACCGAAAATCCAAACCCTGAAGAAGTCCAATCAAACAAGCAACCAAAACCCTTTTGAGGCCCTGCAAAATGAAAAAGAAAATTACGAAGTAAATCTGGAAGATGATGAAGATCCAGAGAATTCACCCATGGATATCACAGGGGAAGGGGAAGAGAAAGGAAAAGACATGAAAAACTCAGGCAAGGAAACACTGGAGGAAAAGGAATCAGAAACAGAACAGGCATCTAGGATGGACGTGGAAAACCCAATAGAGAACGAAGCTGAAGAGGAAAAAATCATGAGAAAGTTACTCCAAGAATGGAAATACCTGGATCACAGATTCATTCCTGAAAAGCAAAAACAACTGTATAAAGAAGTTTTCCAGAAATACAAAGAGAAAAAAGGTGAGGCCCCAGACAGACCAAACACAAATGAAAATGAACAGGACAGTGAAGATAAAGGATTGGGCAACTCTGGCAAAATCAACAGGAAACGAGGCCGGAAAACAATGAATGAGACGATCCAAACAGTGGGCGAGGTTCTGATAAACTCAGGTAAAGTGATACCTCTTTCGGAGGTATTTTTCCCCTCTTACAAAAAGTTTTAAATGATAGTCATCAGCTGGAATATTAGAGGCCTGAATAGCAGAGGTAAACAGAGACACATAAAGGACAAGCTGAAAAAGGAGAAGCCTAGTATTATGATATTACAGGAAACAAAAATCTTGGTAACTCAGTTAGCAGAAATTTTAGATAAAAGTAACCTCCCATACCAAGTGATTGGGCAAGATGCAATAGGGGCTGCAGGAGGTATTGCACTCTTGTGGAATCCCAACGAAATTATTTTGGACAACTGGTCCAGTATGAATGGTTCTATTACTGGCCTAGGTAGGATAGTGGGCACTACTCAACAGGTGATTATTACAGGGGTTTACGGCCCTCCCTCCCCGGGGAGAAGGGAACAATTCATAAATAGCCTTAAAACTACTCGCAGACTATACCCAGAAGCGGCTTGGATCATCGGTGGAGACTTCAACCTGATTCGATCCTTGGACGAGAAAAAAGGAGGACTCAGAAGGAGAGATCATTTCATGGACAGCTTCAATGACGTGATCGAAGAACTCAGGCTTGTGGATATTCAAAGTATCAATGGAGTCTACACATGGAACAATAGACGGGGTGGCAAAAACCAAATAGCTTCCAGATTGGATAGATTCCTAGTGTCGGAAGCCATCATGAAGCTGGATGTTTTTGTGGAAGCTAAGATCTTACCATCTTTAGGATCTGACCACTGGCCGATTCGCTTAGAAATTGACATGAAGAAAACCCAGGGGAAAAGGCCTTTCAGATTTGAAGCCTTTTGGCTAAGGGACCCTGCCTTCATAAAGAAAGTTGAGGAATGGTGGGGAAATTGCACTAGTAAAGGCAGAAGCAGGATGCATACGTTCCAATTGAAATTGAAATCGCTGAAAGTCCAAATCAAAAGATGGAATAAAGAGGTATTTGGCAATATCCTAGAAGACAAGCAAAAACTTGAAAGAGAAATGGAGGATATTCAACAGAAAATAATATTAGAAGGAAGAACAGAAGAAAGTGTCAATTTGGAAGGATCCATTCTTGGCAGATTAGAAGAACGAAGGAAACAAGAGGAGATCCTTTGGCGCCAGAAATCTAGAATAAAATGGCTAAAGGAAGGGGAAAGAAACACTAAATTCTTTCACCAAGCTATGATCAAACATAGGCAAGGAAACAGGATCCTATCAATTAAGAATAAGAATGGAGAGAGAGTAGTTGAGCAGAATGAAATTGAGCAAGTCCTAATGGATCACCACAAGGAGATCCTGACAGAACCTCCAGTAGATAGAACGCGTGCTATTCAAGAGATTTGTTCAGCTATCCCCCGCTTGGTTTCTGAGGATCAAAACAAAGCTCTCATGCGGGCGGTTACCATAGAGGAGCTGGAGGAAGTTGTGCAAGCTATGAAAAAGGGGACCGCTCCGGGTCCGGACGGCTTCTCAGTGGATTTCTTCCAAGCGGGCTGGCACTTCCTGGGAAAAGACATTCTAGACTTAGTGGAGGAATCAAGGATTAATCAAAAGGTATGGCCTGCTCTCAATTCTACTTTTTTTGCTCTCATCCCTAAGGGTGATAACCTTGAAGAGGCTAGTGGCTTCCGGCCTATTGCCTTGTGTAATGTTATTTATAAAATGATCACTTCTTTGATGGCCAAAAGACTCAAGCCTCTCCTGGACAATTTAATCTCAGCCGAACAAACTGGGTTTGTTGAAGGCAGGCAGATTCTTGATGGTCTTGTTGTTACTCAGGAGGTTATACACTCCCTAAAAGTCAAAAAACAAAAGGGAATGATGATTAAATTAGACTTATCAAAAGCCTATGACAGATTAAATTGGAATTATTTGGAAACTGTCCTGGATCGATTTGGTTTCCACCATCGATGGATTGCCTGGATTCATAACCTGATCTCCTCCCCTCACTTCTCTATTCTGATTAATGGATGCCCCTCTAAAACTTTCAATGCCTCTAGAGGTATTCGTCAGGGAGACCCATTATCCCCTTTTTTATTTATTCTTGCTGCTGAGGGCCTTGGTCGCTTCATCAAACAAGAACAATCAGCCAACAGAATTAAAGGACTGAAAATTTGGGGCAATAATCTGCCCTTAACCCATCAACAATTCGTGGATGACATAATGTTGTTTGGGGAACCAACGGTTAGAGAAGTCCGTCAACTCAGAAGGATTCTGGACCTGTTTGCTGAGGCTTCTGGATTAGAAATTAACAAGGATAAGTCTTGTATCTTTATATTCAACACAATTGATCAGATCAAATCCCACTTAATCAGAATTCTGGGATTCAAGAAAGGGGATCTACCTACCAAATATCTGGGCAATATTTTGGACTATACCTCTAGGAGAATGAAAAATTGGCAAGGTGTGCTGGACAAACTTAACAACAAAGTGGCTAATTGGGCCTTTAGAGTTCTGAATATTGCTGGCCGGATTGTTCTGGCTAAGTCGGTTCTTCAAGCCATCCCTATCTACCCTCTCTCGATTATGGCTGCTCCGCTGGGAGTTTGCGCTAAAATTAGAGAAATCATCCGAAAATTCATATGGAGCGGATCTGACCAGAAGAAAAAATGGGCCTTGGTTTCGTGGAGTCAACTCACTGAAAGAAAAGAAAAAGGTGGGTTAGGCTTAAGGGATCCTGAAAATCTTAACAGGGTTCTAGGTGCTAAGCTATGGTGGAGATGGCTTAGTGGCGGAAGTGATCTCTGGAAAGCCATATGGAGGACTAAATATAGCATGCCTGTCTCTCAGGTTGATGTCCTAAAACTTCAGGAGATCCCCAAAGGCTCTGCCATCTGGGAATTAGCCTCTCAAAACCGGGATCTGATTGGTAAACATACTTTCTGGGAAATCCAGGGTGGAGCTGAAGCCAATTTTTGGGATGACCGTTGGCAACAACGAGAAAGTTTGAATAGTATCCAGAACTTCATCCAGATCCGTGACAGCGTGGAAGAGAACAGAATTACAGTAAGGGACTATTGGAAAGGGAATGGCATATCGGAGGGATGGAGAGTCTGGGAAGATCCGACAGCGTGGGCTCGGGAGCTCCCTACAGAGATCCAAGAGGGGTACAGGAAAGAATTGGGAACAAGAAGAATTAGAGTTCGTCGGGGAAAAGACATCCTCCGATGGGGGAATTCCATGAAGGGGACCTTTACTTCCAAGGAGGCCTATTACTTAATGAGCTCTCAGGACAGAGGAGTTGGTAATAAAGATTGGAAAACAATCTGGGAGGCCAACTGGTGGCCGAAGGTGACAATCTTTATTTGGTTGGCAACTAAAAACAAAATCTTAACCTGGGATCGCATCCAGAAGAAAGGGTTTATTGGCCCATCTCGCTGCTCTCTGTGCAACTCTGATACGGAAACTAGAGACCACTTGTTTGTCAGCTGTCCGTTCTCAGAGAAACTTTGGCTGCTTGCCACTCGTTTGTTCAAAAAACCAGGACTCATCAGTGAAGAATTCAATGATTTAATCTTTAACTGGAATAAGGAACCCTTCGGATGCCGGGTGATCCAGAGGGCCTGGAATCTTTCCGCCCCCTTCATACTCTGGTTAACATGGAAAGAACGCAACAGGAGGATATTCCAAAATTCCGCCAAAAATCCGGAGGTAATCTGGGCTCGGGTGTCTGAGAGTATAAGGGAGACCATCTTAGTAAGTAAGTGGGAGGATGATGACTGGAAGGCAACTCCGGAGGAGCAAGAAATCCTGAACAACCTAAATCTCAAGCCTGAAATGGTCCACTTCAAAGGCCCAACTAGTCAGGATATGCGATCTCAAAGTCCTGAAGAGTTTAGATATCCCAAAGACCAGTTTGTTAAACTCAATTTTGATGGGGCCTCGAAAGGGAACCCGGGTGACGCTGGTTTCGGAGGGATATTCAGGGATAGCAACAGAAGTGTCAGATGGATTTATGCGGACTGGGGAGGGCAGATGACCAATAACGAGGCTGAGTTCTGGGCTCTACACCAGGGCCTACAGATAGCCGTCAGGAATGGTTACTCCAAATTAGAAATCACTGGGGACTCGCAACTTGCGGTGGACATTCTGCGGAGGCTTAACAATGGGCAGGGATGGGAGAAGGTGGCTAAGAGCTGGCGAACTGCCGGAATAGTTAAAGAAATCGCGGAGCTCCTCAAACGTATTGACTACATAATTATTAATCATGTCCGCAGAAAAGGAAATCAAGTCGCGGATTGGTTGGCCAATTGGGGTTGCAGAGGTCGCGGCACCAAAATCGACAGCCAATGGAGGGCAGTGGAAGGAAATGAGGAGTGGAAGGCGCTGGCGGACCTTATTAGGGCCGATCATGATCAAAACCCCCATGCCAATACACGGATCAATGAGCTGGCCTAGAAAGGGTCGCTGGAGTTTTCGGTGGAACAATATGGGGCTTTCGGGGCCTGTAGTGGTCATCATCACGGCACCCAGGTTGATGATCCAAATCCTTGTTGGCAGCACAAGGACGGCGGGTGAAGAGGTTAATCAGAGGTACAATCATGATCAGGAAATTAATGACAGAACTAAGAAAGGCGATGGTGGCGGTGCTCCTGACAACACTGCTACGAAGAGTAATGAGGATATGATGGCGGAGAGTAGAGATCTGACGGCGATCTACTGGATCCTCTTGGAAACCGATCCAATTCGTACCCCCGATGAAAGGCATTTGCCTTATATCTATGATGGGAAGATGGTTATGGCTTTCTGCGAGGTCATAAGGTGGAGAAATTCGGAGGCTCCCATTGAAAGTCGCCAGAACACTGGATCAATTGTGAGTAGACAGAGATATCTTCGGGCCAGATTTCCGGTTAGTATGGAGACCCGAGGGAAATTGAAACAAGCAGACTCTCATCGGAAGGCAAAGGACGAGAATAGGAGTCAAGCTGGCCGCGTCTTTATGCAGGAAGACCCGCCTTTCACCGTGTGGGAGATTGAGGATAATTCAGAGGAGGATAGGGCCCCAGATTTGATGGGGGTTGGCGAGCGCCATCCCAAAACTGTTGTGGCGGATGGGCAAGGTAAGAAACCAGTGGAGCATCGTAACTGTCGGGATGCGAAGACCCGCCACTATGGCAAGAGAAGAGGCTGCTCTCGGCTTCAGGAGGGGGAGGAGGCCCCGAAGGCTGACCTGGGCTATCATGGTATGAGCAGTCACAGGAACCCCCAAAAGACCCCTATTGAAAGAACTAAGCAGCAGGCTAAGACTGAGTTGCCTGAGTATCAAAAGACGGGGTGCCGCCGCTCGGATAGGAGGAAGCACAATATCCCCTTTGACAATGAAGGAACCCATTTGGGTAAGCGGGGCAAAGGGCAGAATGACCCAGTGAAGGAGGAAGGGGAGCCCTCCAGACGCTCGGGCAAAGGGCAGAATGAGCCAGTGAAGGAGGAAGGGGAGCCCTCCAGACGTTCGGGCAAAGGGAGAAAGCCCAACGAAACCGTCAGTCGCCGCATCCGTCGGGCTGAGCAGGCGTTTATTCATCACTCTCACCCGGGGGTCCGCAGGATTATGGACTTCCTTGAGGAGGAGGCTTTGCAAAATAATTCGGAGGAGGAAATGGGCGACCTGGAATTTCTTCTCCACGACCCTGGGCATACCCGTGGGCGGATGTCCCTTATTAAGCAATCTCTGCATATTTACTGGGTTATGAAGGGGCTTCTTGCCAAAGCCATGGAGCATGTGGCCAAAGAAATGGTGGAGCTGGCGCTTGGGGATCAAAAGATACGCATGGAGCTTAGCTATCTGCGTATTGCGATGACCAAGCTGGAAGAACAGTTGGACTCCATCCAGAAGATGCTGAACAGAGACCCCCCTGAACCAGAGGAAGCTGCCGACAAGCAGAACGCTGGAGACAACGACTAAGTTGCTTTTATGATTAAATTTTGTTTCTGGTTCTATGATTTTGTTTCTGGTTATATGTTTGATAGAAACAATCAGACCATTCAGAACGATAGTTTTAACGCTAGTTATATGAAGTTTCAAGACCGTATAGCTCTTATAGCCATGTCTGCTAGGCTGAAGACTTTTTACTTTTGGATTGCTTTTAAAAACTTTAGATGGTATTTCGGCCCGGTTTCCCCTCGTGGGCGGGCTTATGCTGTCCTGTTTGATATTGTGTAAAGCCTGTTTATACTCAGTAATAGAATGAGCACCACCTTAGTCTACAAAAAAAAAAAAAACAGAGGTTGAATCCCAAAAATATATCTATCTAATATCATTTTTTGTTCTTTTTCTATTATTTTTTTACATACTTTTTTGATTTTAAAATAAAATAAAAATTAAAATATATATTTAATTTTTTTACCATTATGAGTTCATTTTTTTTTTTTTTGTTGTCAATTTTTATATATTTGTTTATTTTTTTTGCCATGTTTTTAATTTGTTTAATATTTTAATATATATTTTTGTTAGGCGAGGCAGTAACTCCTCAAAACAATTCGTATATTATTCCTTCAGGTTGGTCTTTATTATATACACGAGGAAGAGACTATTCACTTCATCTCCCGATGACTATTCATATTTCTTATTATTTATTTACATTAATTACATTCACCCAATCCTAATGATTAGGTGTCAACATTCCCCCGTTTAATCTGAAGGGATGTTGGTGAGTCCAAGCATCATTCTAAATCATTCAATCTTTTCTCTTCCAAGCGCTTTGGTGAAGATGTCTGCAATTTGCTCATTAGTGGAACAATGATGGAGATGGATTGCCTTGGCCTCAACATGATGTTGAATCAGATGATATTTAGTATTGATGTGCTTCATTCGATCATGGAACTTTGAGTTCTTGGCCAACTTTATTGCAGAGGTATTGTCAATCATGAGTGAAGTTGATTGTACTTGTTCTACCTACAAATCTTCAAAAAATTTCCTAAGCCACATAATTTCTTTTGTTGCTTCAGTTGCTACCACGTATTCTGCTTCTATTGTGGAATATGCTGGAACTAATTGTTTGTGTGATCTCCATGAGACAACTCCTGATCCAAGACTCATAGCATATCCTGAAGTAGATACCCCAGTTTCTTTGTCTCCATCGAAGTCTGAATCGGAGTATCCAATCAAGCTGAAGCCATCCACCTGTGTATCCTTGATTCCAAAGTCTTGAGTTCCCTTCAAGTACCTTAGAACTCTTTTTGCAACAGACCAATAACCCTCATGAGGCTTTTGCATAAACTTGGAGAGGATTCCAACAACAAACAAAATGTCTGGTCTGGTAGTAGTTAGGCAATTGAGACTTCCTACAAGCTGTCTATACTTTGTTGCATCCTCAAATTCTTTTCCTTCAATAGATGTAAGCTTCAAGTTTTGTTCCATTGGAGTAGTAAGAGGATTGCATTCTGTCATGCCAAACCTGTTCAACAGATCTCCAATGTACTTCTTTTGAGAAAGAAATATGGACTTCGAATGTTGAGTTACTTCAATACCAAGATAGTAATAAACATATCCGAAATCAATCATTTCAAAATTTTTCCCCAATTCCTTCTTTATGGATGCCATGTAGCTTTCATTGTTCCCTGTCATCAAAAGATCATCTACATATACCACAAGATATAAAACTATTTTGCCAACTTTCTTGAAAAATAAAGTTGCATCATCAAGATCATAATGTTTGAAATTGAGTTTTAAAAGATGCTCACTTAGTTTTTCATACCAGGCTCGTGGTGCTTGTTTGAGGCCATACAAGGACTTCACAAGTTTGCATACTTTATGTTCATGTCCTTTCACATCAAATCCTTCAGGCTGGGACATAAAAACATTCTCTTTTAAATCTCCATTCAAGAAAGCAGTTTTTACATCCATTTGATGGACTTTCCAACCGTTCTGAGCTGCTAGGGCAAAGAGTGTCCGGATGGTAGCCCATTTTGCTGTGGGGGCAAAAGTCTCCTCATAATCGACCCCTTCCTTATGTGCAAAACCTTTTGCCACAACCCTAGCTTTGTGCTTGTCAAGTGAGCCATCAGCTTTATACTTGTTCTTGTAGACCCACTTGCAGCTAATTGGTTTGGTTCCAAATGGAGGATCAACCAGCTTCCAAGTGCCATTCTTTATGAGGGCATCATACTCCTTTTGCATCGCTTCTTTCCATTCATCATGAGAAGCAACTTCTTTAAAGGAAGTGGGTTCAAAATCTGTAGACAAGTTCAATTCACAATCATAAGAAACATCCATATCAACAGGTGAATTAGAGTCATCTACATCACCTCCATTTTGTCGGTTTGAATTTCTGGTTCCTGTTTTTCCAATTTCATCAGGATGAACACTTTTCAAGTGTCTTTGTCAGCCACTTTGGGGGACCTTTCTCAGATGGTCCAGGCTACTCTGTTGATTGAGTTGGGACTGAATCAAGATTGAGTCTCCCAATTCTATCAAACACATCACTTAAAGCATCATCCGTTGTTGGAGTTTCATGTTGGGGAGAGTGTTCTTCAGAAGAAGATTCCACATGTTGATCTAGTATAGGAACCCCCCTTCAAGATGTGGAATCTGATTATCAAATTCTTGAAATGATTTTGCATTTGCGAATCTTCCAAGCGATCAAGTTGCCGCTCAACAACATTGTCAGTTTTGGATGATTCAAGTAAAATTATATCTCTAGATATAACAAACTTTTTATTGACTTCATCATATAGAGGGTATGCTTTGGAGGTGTTTGAATACCCCAAGAAGATACACTTATGACTTCTTGCACCAAGTTTGTTTCTATGTACCTTTGGTATCAAGGCATAACAGGTGGAACCAAAGACCCTGAGATGCTTTACCGAAGGAACATGCCCATACCACATTTCATATGGAGTCTTGCTTCTAATAGCATTAGATGGACATCTATTCTTTATATATGTAGCACATAGAACAGAATCAGCCCAAAACATTATCTTTACATTTTTGTAGAATAGCATGGATCGTACCATATTTAAGATTGTCCTATTCATTCTTTAAGCTACACCATTCTGTTGGGGATTATAAGGCACAGTTGTTTAATGTCTGATACCATGTTGGCGAAGATAGTTTTCAAATTCATTTGATGTGTATTCTTTTCCATTATTAGTGCAAATAGACCCAATATGACATTGTGCATCATTTTCAATCCATTTACGAAAGTTCTTGAATGTTTGAAAAGCATCAAATTTGTTCTTCAATAAATAAACCCAACACATTCTAGTGTAGTCATCAATAAATGTCATCATATATTTGTTTCCATTTGCAGAAGGAACAGGCATTGGACCACATAAATCTAAATTAATGAGTTCAAGTTTTCTATGTGCTCTTGAATGTGAATCATGAAAAGAATTTGCTATGCTTTCCTAGAATACAAGCATCACATTGCTTAAATTTCCTAGGAATTGTAGGTAAACCAGCAACACCATTTTTCTTCAACAAGCGGAGGTTGTCATAGTTCAAATGTCCAAATCTAGCATGCCATAATAAACTTGATGGAAGCGTACCTTCTTCATAATGAGAATTGTATGAGAAATGTTGTGCACGAGAAAAGGTACCTTGCAGCTTGATAAGCCTTTCTTCTTCTATTCCCCTCATGACAAGTGAGTGGTCAGATGCTTTTCTCACCTCAAGCTTGCCATCAAACATATGAATGGAGTGATCTTGCTAGCGGATGTGAACCAAGGACAACAAGTTTCTCTTCAGCTGTGGGAGATATAGAACATGATGCAGAAGAAAGTCTGGAAGACCAGGCAATTTAAGCCTGATTGTGCCAAGCCATGATGGCTTGATTTTTTATTGGTCTACAAAGTATACTACTCCATCAATATTGTCAGTAAATTCTTCAAAAAAATCTTTTCTATGAGTCATGTGGCAAGTTGCTCCTGAATCAAGCAACCAATCCATTTTCTAAGAAGCAAGTGAAGCATTAAATAAATCTTCATTTACTCCAATATTACATTGTGCCACAACATAGTGAGCGGATTCAGGTGCTTTACCTTTGTCTGTATCATCAGTTTTACCTTTGGGTTGATTTCTTTGCTGCTCAATTTTGTCCCAATGTAACTTGCATGTAGAGGCATCATGTGATCCATTTCTTTTGCAACGTATGCAATGCAAATCTGCCTTTTCTCCTTGAGAGTCTGCCCCCCTGCCTCTGAAATCTCTTCCACCTCTTCCTCTGGAAAAATCTTGAGCAAGATTATTCTCTCTATGTGCAAGAAGAGTTGTCTTCTTTTCCAAACCCTTCTCTTTTGAACAAACTTCTCCATCATAAAATTTGAACTGAGCCCAAAAAATAATTACAATATTCATAACAAAACACTAATAGTAATTTTCTATGTCTTTACAAAATTATACCATGGCATGTCATATATATGCACATCATAAGGAGAACTCCACACTTCATAAGAAGAAGTCAACGTAGAAATTATGAATCCAACGTTAAAAAGGCACCAAGCAGAGTCACCAAGCTCAGGGTAAATACACAAAATTTTACAACATAAATACCAACACCATCCCCAGTATCCTAGTTGTACCATGCAGTTAATTCATATCATGGATTGAACACGCGACCTCTTGGTTGCCATCAAAGCGTATTCACCACTGCACCACACAGTTAATTCATACCGTGGATTGAACATGCGACCTTTGGGTTGCCATCAAAGCGTATTCACCATAAAATTCGCTAACAAGCAATATTCCAGTCAATACTCAGAGTATTAAAAACACACATAATAAATCAGGGCCACATATATAAACCGGGAGTGGGATTACATATATAAACCGAGAGGTGGAGCATTATATTAGAGGTGGAGAGGGATCAGTAGTAGAGTATAGAAGCGTTTATGGCCAGAATGAATATGAATAAAAAACTAGAGTGTGGTTCTGTTGCGCAGTGGGAGACCTGTGTGAGGCACTGGCTGTGGAATCGAGTAAATGTATGGGCAGTGTAAACATGATATGGAGCAGTGTAAATGTATGGGCAGCGTTAATAGATACCAGTAGTGTAAACAGTGTAAATGTATGAGCATTGAATACCGCAGCGAATACCACAATGTAAACAGATATGTTGAATTTTTCAAGAAGTTCACTGATGCTATGAGTACAGACTTACAATTTGTCATTGACGATATTACCAGTCAAGATTCAACTGTTGTCGGAATAACATGGCACCTAGAGTGGAGAGGAAAACCTTTTCCATTTAGCCGGGGATGTAGCTTTTATTGCTATGAGATATTTAATGGAAAACAATAGATTATCTATGGTAGAGATAATCTCCGTTGTCCTCGCCACTTCTACAAGAACAGAGATTGTTCTGTCACCACGTTCTGCATCGGAGATTGTGAGGGGGTTCTATTCTAGGATCAATAGCCATGAACCGGAGCAGCCCCGTGGAAACCTGCGAGGTAGCACCCCCCCAGATCAAAGCTCATCTTCATGAAACCACCAGAATCAATGCTCGCTCGCTTCTCTCTGCCTACCTCCAACGCCTACGACTGACAAATCCTCCAATGCCTCTGACAACATCTAGAAGGTATTACTAGATGTTGGGATATTTCAAAAGGTGAGCAGCGCAGCATATGGTGAAAATAAATAATGAATAAAAATGGTCAGAGAAGAGGACGTAGAAAAATGGTTATGACAGAGAGCCCAGAGAAAATATCGCAGAAAAACTGATACAAGGAGTTACAACTAATTTTAGGAACCTGGGATCTCTGATACCATGTCAGACCAGGCAGTAACTCCTCAAAACAATTTGTATATTATTCCTTCGGGTTGGTCTTTATTATATACATGAGGGAGAGACTGTTCGCTTCATCTCCCGATGATTGTTCATATTTCTTATTATTTATTTACATTAATTACATTCACCCAATCCTGATGATTAGGTGTCAACAATTTTTATTCTCTTGGTATAATTTTTTTGTTTTAGTTTTTAGTTTTCTCAATATTTTAAATTTTGTTTTCTTTTTCTTAGTCATGTTTTTTTCTAAAATGTTTAATATATATAATATATTATATATATATATATAATGATATAATATATTATATACTATACATATACATATACAATAGCATATACATATACATTATACATATATATATGATTGTCTCTTTTTTCATATATAATATTTAGATATTATGTTTTTTTTCGCCAATTTTTTAAATTTATATGTTATGTTTAATATATACTTTTATTTACTCTATATTATTAAAAAAAATTGTGTTTTTTTTTTTTTTGTTTTTTTAGTTTTTTTTTCAATGTTTTTAATTCCATAGTTGAAATTTTGTCAAAATTTTAAGGGTTTTCTGAGTCATGATATTTTATATTTAACACTATGGCTGAAAATTGTTGGAAGTTTAAGGCTTTTCAAAGACACGATATTTTATCTTTAATGTCATGCCTGAAAATTATTGGAATTTTAAGATTTTTCGGAGTCATTATATTTTATCCGTAACGCCATTGCTAAAAAATATTGAAAATTTACCAAAAAATAAATAAATAAAATATTTCAACATCAACATGTTTTGTTTTTAGAGTGTCTTTTGCACAAAAAAATGGTTTTTATTGGCTTTCACTGCCATTTTTAAAAACTGTTGAAAATTTACCCAAAAAAACCTTATTTCATCATCAACATTTTTCGTTTTCGGATTGTTTTTCATGTTTTTTTGGCGTTCTTCTGCTAGAGTGATCGTTTTGAGTTTACAATTCTCGTTTAAAAGTTTAAATATTTAAAATCATTCCACTTATATTATAAAGGAACCTAAATTGATAATGACATATTTGCATCTTTCATGCTCCATTGGTGGCTTCTGTCATTCCTGAAATTGGCCCTCTAGCTCATCATTAACAAACTCATGTTGGGTGTATGCTAGTTATATGTCAAACTTGGACTTGAGTACATGAGACTCTATCTTTGTTTTCATATTGTGTAATGCATTCATGTTTGTTTAAGAGGGGAGACTTACATTTTTTGATTGAAAAACACTTTATTTTCTTTTATTCGACTTATTATAAAATATATGATTTTATTTACAAATGTTTACATTTTGAAATCCTAGGGTCATTTTGAAGATTACACGAGTGTTTTCCCTTTCATTAAAAAACTTAATCAATTCCATAATAATTTGTTACATGCCCAATATTTAGCTCTATCGATGGCCTATCTTCTTACACCATTATTTAGGCAAATAGGAAGAGACACATGGATCCTTTTGATTTTTAAAGGAGGAGCCACCTACAATCCAATGCTCAAATTATGTTGATAATACAAATTCACTATGACATATTCTAATTTGACTTCGTATCTAAATAGAGACCACTCCTCCCATATTTACTAATGAAATTTTGATTTGGCTTTATAACATGTAAATTTCATAATTAGTACTTCTATATACTCAACATTTGGCACTGACATGAGGCCTCCCACTTTTCATGATGTTTTATCATGCATTGGTGGTCCTTCCCGGTGTTTCCCCTTGTTTAGGACTAAATGAATTAATGTGTTTTATCCCCTTGTAAGGTCCCTTGTTCTCTTTGTTTAGACCATTAATTGTCTATGTTTAGCCTTCATGGTTTCCTTTCTTGAACATACTCTTCCTACTTGGATCAACCTCAACATGCATGCTTGATTTGACCGCTTTGTTACTTGGAGATGTCGTTGGGAGGTTTCCAACATTCTTAATTCAATTTGAGGCATATAGAAAGGTTCACTAGATCAAGTTTGATCCCCCCCCTTTGATTCTCTTCTTGGGGCATGCAATATGTATAGGAGTTGTCTTTAGTGCGACTTTTTGGACTTTCCGGTGCCAGAATTCAGTGGAAAATTTTGAGGTGAAATCTTGATTTGTGTTATTTAAAATGGTTTTTTAAGTGTATATATGGATTCAACACCCTGAAAAACCCCTAGGGCACTTCAATTGTGCAGGGGTTACCCATTAAGCTTGTGATTTCAATAAATTCATGCCGGATTTTTGATAAATTAGACCGGAAAAGCTTCCAAAAAGTCACACTAAAGACAACTCGATATGTATATTGTATGATCCATCCACCATTGTCTCCCATAGATTTGCAAAACCCATAGGTTGGAGACCCCATTTTGGGCCAAAATCACGTAGATGACTTGGGAAACCTACATTTCCTTGATCAAATCCGTAGATGAATAACACAAATTGGGGATTCTACCTAAACTTATTTGTCACTCCCTTAATGTGACCAATTGTTTCATTGCATATATGCAACATTCTTTTCTCTTTGTTTGGACTCTTCGCTTATTCTCTAAAGCACTAAAATTCCATTAGATTTGTGATCAAATGCTTCCTAACTTCATTCTCAAACTCTCAGGTTGCTCAAACCCACTATCTCCATTAACTCTTTTATAGTAAGGACTTTGCCTCATAATTTTATGCTCCCCATTAGTTTGGCTTCTTCCAATTATCACATCAATTGGTTTGGAGCCAATGTTTCCTAAAAAATTCTTTAATATCACCCAAGGGAGGCACCTTAGAGTCATGGGAACACTTCATATATCATATTTTATAATATCTTTATTGCTATTTATTTGATAGACATTGTATTCTGCACATATCACTCTATTTGAGAGGTAGTTTTCCAAGTATTTTGTATGAGAATCTTGGCATCTTGGAATGTAGTGTGAGGCTCAAATTCTCGCAATTATTTAATAGGTGTTTTAAGTCTTCTTCAGCTTAAGTAGAATCCATGCTTTCCACTATTTTTATATGACTTCATTTCCTTTCGTGATCTAAAAATCAATCATCCTCTAACACTTTGCAAGTTTTGATAAATTTGGGTCTTCAAATGGTCACTTAGCTCATAACTTATTCAAAAGTGAATAGTTAAGTTTTAAATGAACTTAAAGATGAAACAAAATTATATGAAACCCAACATGATAAAATTGAAAAAGAGAACCACCAAGTGACAATGGAGTTCGTCCAGTGTGGACTACGTCTCCGGGCCTTGCTCCAATGTCTAGGCCACTTTATTGATCTTGGCAACAAAAAGAGTACATTACAAATCTTTGACTCATAGGGTAAACCATGTGTAAACTTCCTTCTAGAGTAGCATTGTTTCTTCTTTAAATAAACATTCTCCTTTAGAGAACTCTCACTCACAAGTTGGATCACTTTAGCAAATAAATGATGGCGCCAAAAGAAAAGGACTCTCTCATTGAATGTGGCAACAGGTCCGCGTACTCTTTCTGTGATCAAGAAGCACAAATCCAACTACTTCATAATGAAGTGTCAAAATAGTCTTTTCCCACAATCATACTGAGAATCGAC
>APFE030017331.1:2622-15140 GCA_000404065.3 Pinus taeda
AAATATTGTAGCTTACCCCACCATATCTTCGATCAGGTTAATAAATAGAGATAGTGAGACATATGCACTAGTCATACCAAAGCCCCATTCTTTTATGGACTATGGTTACAATAGTTTTCCTAATTTTAATTGTCATTTCTTTATCCATTGTAGCTGAACCAATTGAAATTACTATGCTCCCTTTTGTCATGCATTATGCCTATACTTATTGACCTGATAAAAATTGTTACAGGGGAATTAACTTGTCTATCCAAATGTTCCATTTTCTAGCTAATATTTGTGATTTCTTAAATTATCAATATTCATTGAATAATTATTTATCTAGCATAAATATAATTAATTTTAGAAAATTTGATTAGAATTCATGTTTCTCTTATCATTGCTATTAAGAAAAAATTTAGAGAAAATTTTCTTTCAGAGACAAAACCAACACCCTCTTACACTTTTCAAAACCTTAACCAAAAAATTTTATAAACAAAATTCGACAGCCCAAGCCATCAAAAACTTATATCTAACACAATACTTTATATTTCGCTACCTTTTACATTAAACTAGATAATAGATTATCCCTGTTTAAGAAAATGACATCGAATTTAAGCCGAGCTGTTCACCTTTTGTGAGCCTTTTCATGGAAGACACCATGACGTGAAATTTGACGAAAATATGATGTGACATTTGTGTGGCCGCTGGCACAAATATGACCTTCGGGGAAATATGACGTGAAATTTGTGTAGCCGCTGGTACAAGTGAGGGTGAAAACTGTCCGGGAAAATTCTGAGAATGTTTGTGGTTGGAGAGAAACATAGCAATTTAGGTTGCTTCCCTACAATATGTTACCATTGGTCGAAGATTAATATATTCAGTCGAAATGAATATATAAAAATATTCATCTAACCAATAAAATGAATCACGAAGTTAATTTGTTAATGACTTCACATTGCCTCTAGTAAGTTTGGCGTAAGCTGGGCTTGATCCAATGAGGATTCTGTGATGACCGAATAATTATGTGAATAAATTCTCAGTTTTTTTTTTTACCATTATAGGAAAAATGTAAAACAGAGATTATTACTTCTTTATCATGGTGAAAACATTATTAATTCCAGAACTGGAACTGAATTAAATTAATTACAAATGATAACTTTGATGAGCAAGTTATTGTTACTTTTCTGCTAGAGTGATTTTCTTTTAAACACATATGTATAAATATGTCAAGAAACAGTTGCCAAGAAGGGGGGGCAAAACCCTAACTGTTTCCCTATCCTTTCATAAAAATATGGGAAAGGAAAGACACGGGTTGTTAAGGAATAGGCGGGGAAAACAGGAAAGAAAAAAAAATATAGCAGAAAGAGAAAAGCAAGTGCTAATGTCTGGTGATGACCAAATAGCACAGCCACGGAAGGTGCGTGACATTTTGTTGAGTCAGTGGCCTGGCAAATGAGCTTGGGGGGAGATTAGACTGCATCGACTAATCTCGTGGTTGGGTGAAAAACAAGCGATCAGGAGTAATCTCCACAGTGCCGGTAAGTACTGTTACTGTAGTTTTAATTACAGGAAGAATTGACAATCTTGCAATAGTAGATAACAATAGTTGTTGTTGAAACGCTACTACAGTAGAACCAGTCTGTTAAATAGGAGAAGGATCACATTCGATAGAAGAAGAGCTTCTGCCCTAATGTGATAGGACCTATGTTAGATATAATATTCTTTAATGAGCAGGGTACTCACTGTTAGATGCCCAGAAGACTTAGGCTTCCTATTTAACTTAAAACAGAAAGTCCAGACAATCAAAGGGACTAAAATTATTAACTTGCTGAGTGGAAAGAAGTTGGGAAGTTTGGGTAGGCTAATGCCATACCTAGTCTTCCCTCACATGGAGACCGCTGGTTATGAGAGACACTGTAACTTGATTTGCAGGGTTTCCGAATGCAGTAAAGAATATGGAAAATAATAAGGAACGAGTTGTCTAAAGCTAATATTAGGATACAGGGTTCGAGGTGAGACTGCTCCCTCGTATTATAATAACAATTAAACTCTTTAAAAAGAAAGAAATACAGTGAACACGACTTCATGTTTCCACTACCAAGAAAAGATACAGTACATTAATCAACAGTGCCACGAATAAATGATTATGAATCCACGGCATTCATAGGTATGAAATAACCCAGCTATCAGGACGGAGCCGCCATAAAAAGGGCCGACATTTCATGCAGAACTTACAAGAAATATATATACTCAAACCGAATAATGAAAATTCCTCAGGGTTACATATCAGGAGCTACCAAGAAATAGGAGGTAATTACATCCGCGAATATAAAACTAGAAAGCTGTCGAACAGTTCTCTAAAAGAAAACGCATTTCCATACTAACTCAGAAATACCGTAGTCTAAGTATGAAGAATTCCTGTGCGAAGAATACATTCGGCATATGGCCGTTTATGGGAAATAACAAGCATATATATGTTGCAATTAATCAGATATAAACCATAGAAGTAACACGATAAATAACTTCACTGAGATGAGAACTCTTATTCGAAAATTAGAGTAACAGTAAACACTAAGAATGAACACTCAGGAAAATAATTCATATGCGAACTGTATGAAGGAAATAATTCATATGCGAGCCGTATGAAGGAAAATAATTCACATGCGAACTGTATAAAAGAAAACCCAAATACGTGCAGAGGCAAGTTCCTCTCGGCGTAGTGCAAACTCCACATATATACATGAATATTTGAAAGAAAAAAAAAAACTCAGTCATTGACATTTAACTATGTAGGAGGGCCGAGTCGAATCCCATGAATTCGCAGCAGACAAATAAATCTTTACAAAATAAGAGCGTGTCCAGCACTCAGAGGTCTATTAAATACAAGCAATTCCTAAATTAAACAAAAAACCCTAAGGTAAAACCCATCACTGAAAGCCTGTAATAGTATAACAGTGAAGTTCTTAATATCGACTGTGGAAGGCGTCGTAGCCGAAAGTAAACAAGACCCATCCATGAAGAAACGCAAACCCTGACAAGGAAAGGAAAGAATATCAATTACTCGGCAAGTAAACGCTATTATTTTCTAAAGGTAGAGCTCTTACCGTAGGTAGGAGCATCTGGAGAATCCATGACTGTAAAGTCTCACTGCCGCGCCGAAAGCCAAACCTGTTTCCATCATTCTAAAGACAAACTTAGTTAGGGAATCGAGTCCTTAAATCGGCAAAATTTATTATCAGAAAAGAATAACAAAAAGCATTAGAAATAGGCACACTGTAAGCCAGATAAAGCGGAACGTGAATAGACTACTAGCTTCAGAGATTCAATGGCACCAGACTGCGCTCAGAGGCGAAGTTACCTGAGTAGCAGGCATATGTTCGGATGCCGCGCGAACAGAACTCTCCGGAGCGACCTCTCGGCGAAATGAACAAATGAGAACCCTAGCCCGAGGCATGTGGAGTAAACCCGCGAGGAGCCACTGGTGGAAGGCGGGAATGAATCCTCTCCGCGGATTTCTATCCGCATCCCGAGGACTGAACCCCGTCTGAAGACATTCAATGCCAGACCTACCCTCGCAATCTGCGATGAGATCGACGGACGGCAATATCAAGAAGGGCCACCTGGCTTTATCGCATGCATCTGGTACGCGATAATAGGATCCGCCGTATGGTTCAGTACCATATAATGTATGGTATTCAATTAAATCCACTGTTTGGTGAACGTTAAGGCAAATGTAAAGTCGCCAGTCATTAATTGTGTAATGAACATATATTGTATAATTAACATGTTACCAAAATATGTGCTAAACATTAGTTCCGGACTAATTACTCAATTCCATGTAAATAGAAACGATTTTTTTTTTTATCGTGGGGTGTTTTTTTATTTATTATATTCATATAGGAGGGATATGACATATGGTATCAGAGCCCAGTTACAAAACTGAGGCCTCTGGGTAAGAATATATATACATACATATTGTTTTTATTTTTTTCTGAATTTTCCTTATCATTCGTTTCATGTTGATAAGTACAGGATTCAGAGTCCCAGAACTTATAGGATGAGGAGGACCGACAACACCAATCGACGACCTGTGGTACCTGGACTAGAAAGTAATCCTGAACTATGGGTTCAGCTTGGGGAGGAGGCCAGAACTACGAATCAGGCTATCCTAGAAACCGTACAGGAGCTGAAGAATGAAATGGCAAGGCTGCGGGAAGACAATGCTAGGCTAACAATGGAACAAGAGAGAATATTGAAAAGTTTATCTGAATGACAGAATCAAGTACCCATTAATCCTAGTATGGAACAACAGCGGATGTCAGAGGAACAAAATCACCCTATGCCCCCTGAAGGCTCGAAGGAACAGGAGGAGCGTTCTGACAATGTAAATGAACAGCAAACTTCGAAGAGACAAAGGATGAAACTGCAATGGGAATTTCGCAAAATTTAACCTCCGCATTTCGACGGAGAACAAGAGGAAGCAGCCGAAGCATGGTTGATTAATATGAACAAATATTTCCATCTCTATGAATATGATCACAATCTTAAGGCCAGATTGGCTATTTTCCAACTGCAAGGAAAGGCCACCTTATGGTAGGAGGAAGTGAAGATAGTCAAAGGAGTTACTGAGCAGACCATCACTTGGGATAATTTTCAAAGGTATTTTAAGGAGAGATATCTAACAGAGCGGTTCTACGATGAGAAGGCAAGAGAATTCCATGATCTGCGCTTGGGACAGCAGACTATGGATGAGTTCATCACTCGTTTCACTTCTCTGCTTCGCTACGTTCCATATATAAGAGAAGAAAAGGCAAAAGTACAAAGATTTGTGAGCAGTTTACCACCCTACATGTGAGAAAGGATTGAATTTGACAATCCCAAATCAATGGACGAAGTAATTCGGAAGGCCAGAATTTGTTATCAACAAAGCAGACAAAAGGGAGAAGCAGCCAGCAAGAAATGGAGTGAAGGGAAGGGCTTTAAGCCAATGGGAAACCACAAAGGAAATCGCAACAGTGGAAGTAAAGGGAACAACAAAGGTCCGCACAGCAGAATTCCAGACCAAACTGCATCCAAATTTAGGCCTAACAACGAAACTAAAGGCAGCGAACAGCAGATATGCTTGGACAATGAAGGGGTCACCAGACCCCCAGTGCAATGCTGGGGTTGTGGGGGGACCCCACTACATCAAAAACTGTCCACAGCGGAAAGGGATGGAACAACTATCCCAGATTGATGAAGCCTCAATAGTCGGTGAAGTGGGATGCAGTATACCGAGGATTAATGCAGCGTTGGAAGACCGTCAGGCGGAATACCAGCCAACTATGGTCGAGTTCGAATGTAATATCTCAAACATTACTGTATCTGTTTTAATTGACCCTGGGGCTACACTGAGTTATGTAAGCCCAAAAGTAGTAGAACGTTGTAAATTACAATCCACTAAGTTCAAAAATCCATGGCTGGTGCAACTAGCTACGGGGGCCAAAAGACGAGTGGGAGCTAAAATAAAGGACTGTTCCTTTACCATAGCTGGACAACCAGTAATGGCAGACTTAAATGTGCTTCCCCTTGGCTCCTATGATATTCTCATTGGAATGGACTGGCTGGAAAAGCACTGGTCACTAGTGGACTGTAAGACCAAGATTATCTATTTTACAGACTCCTTGGGAAATAAAAAAGAGATGCAAGGAATTAAACGACCTGTACAAGTGCGACCGATAACAGCAAATCAACTTGTAAAATGTGTTCGGAAAGGATGCCAGATCTATGTTATTCAGGTGGGTTATGCAGATTCTAAAGATAAAACAGCCATCCTAAATAATATCCCTGTAATTCAAGAATTCACAGATGTGTTTCCGGAAGAAATTCCTGGGCTGCCCCCAAAAAGGAACATAGATTTCACCATTGAGTTGGTTCCCGGTGCAGCACCAGTATCTCGTGCACCATATAGAATGAGTGTACCCGAATTGACAGAATTGAAAATGCAGCTGCAAGAGTTGTTGGACAAGAATTATATACGTCCTAGTGTGTCCTCGTGGGGAGCCCCAGTGCTGTTTGTTAAGAAGAAAGATGGAACCTTCCGGATGTGCATTGACTACCGTCAATTAAATAAGTTAACCATTAAGAATAAGTATCCTCTGCCACGGATCGACGAACTATTCGACCAAGTGAAAGGCGCGACGGTATTTTCAAAAATTGATCTGTGTTCTGGTTATCATCAGATCCGAATTAAGGATGAAGACATCGCTAAAACAACCTTTAGAACCAGATACGGTCATTATGAATTCGTGGTATTGCCATTCGGACTTACCAATGCCCCCGCAACTTTCATGTGTTTAATGAACAGTATTTTTCACCAATATTTGGATAGATTTGTACTGATATTTATTGATGACATACTAATATATTCTCGCACCTTGGAGGAACATCAAGAACATCTCAGAAAAGTGCTACAGACCCTCCGGGAGCATCAACTATATGCAAAATTTAGTAAGTGTGACTTCTTCCAAGAAGAAATCCAATACTTGGGTCATGTGATTACTAAGGAAGGAATCATCGTTGACCCAGAGAAAATAAAGGCCATAATGGACTGGCCTGTACCAAAGGATGTGGCAGATGTTCGATCCTTTATGGGTCTGGCTGGTTATTATAGAAGATTTGTAGAAGGATTCTCGAGGGTTGCATTTCCCATTACCTCATTGCAGAAAAAAGGGAAAACATTTCATTGGACCCCAAACTGCCAAAAAAGTTTTGAACAATTGAAGCATCTACTCACCACAACCCCTATTTTAAGGATAGCTGATCCTGATAAAGATTACGTAGTATGTACAGACGCAAGCAAGGAAGGAGTAGGTGGAGTTTTAATGCAAGAAGGTAGGGTAGTCGCCTACGAGTCTCGAAAATTGAAGGAGCATGAACAGAAATATTATGCTTATGATTTAGAATTGACCGCTGTCATCCACGCCTTGAAAATGTGGAGACATTATCTTGTGGGCAGGAAATTTTTGTTGCTCACTGATCATCATAGTTTGACCAATTATTTCAGTCAACCCACCTTAAACGCTCGACAAGCACGATGGGTGGACTTTCTGAGCGGCTTTGATTTTGAGATAAAACATTTACAAGGGAAGGAAAACTGAGTAGCATATGCTTTAAGCCGGAAAGTACAACATTTGTATGAGGTCTCTGTTAGTGGGTGGAAGAGCCCCGTTTTGGAAATGGTTAAAGAAGCTTCAAGACAAGATGTTAATTATCAGCAGTTAAAACTGCAACTACAGCAACCTGCTAGCTTGACAAACCAATCAGATTATAAGTTGAATAATGATGGAATGATACATTTCAAACAAAGATTATATGTACCTGATCAAGATGAAATTAAAAATCTGATTATGGATGAATTCCATGTCAGCCATTATGCAGGGCATCCAGGATATCAGAAAATGATTACTGCCATTCGAAAAGAGTATTTTTGGCCAGGAATGAAGAAGGACATTGCTGAGTATTTAGCACGATGCTTAGAATGTCAGCAGATTAAAGCAGAACACCAGCACCCGGCAGGACTGCTACAACCCTTATCGATTCCAGAATGTAAGTGGGAAATTATTTCCATGGACTTCATTACGGGGTTACCTAAGACAAAAAAGGGCAATGATTCCATTATGGTAATAGTGGATAAACTAAGTAAAGCTGCACATTTTATACCAGTACAATCCACGTACAAAGCCCCACAAATTGCTCACGTTTTTATGCAAAACGTGTTTAAGCTTCATGGACTTCCGAAAATGATAATTTCTGATCGCGATGTGAAATTCACATCAGCCTTTTGGAGAACACTGTTCGCTGATTTAGGAACTCAACTAAATTTCAGCACAGCATACCATCCCCAGACCAATGGAGAAACTGAACGAGTTAACCAAGTGGTGGAAGATATGCTGCGGACATTCGTGATGCAACAACCCACGTTGTGGGAAGAATATCTACATCTGGTAGAATTCGCATATAATAATGGATATCACACCTCTACACAGATGAGCCCCTTTGAGGTTATGTACGGTCGAAAATGCCGAACACCTTCTAATTGGGGAGGGCCCGAGGATAAACTGAGCTTGGGACCTGAGATGCTTAAAGAAATGGAAGAAATGGTGAAAAATTTGCCTGTGAATTTGAAGGCTGCTCAAGACAGACAGAAAAATTTCGCTGATCGGAAAAGAAGATTTAAGGAATACCAGGTCGGTGATCACGTGTATATCAGAATCCAAACTAAAAGGAGTACTTTACAATGGAGCGGGTGTGCCAAATTGGCACCCCGATACTGTGGACCCTTCCAGATCCTGGCAAGGATTGGCCCAGTGGCATATCAGCTCACTTTGCCGAGCCACATCCGAGTCCACAACATGTTCCATGTTTCAATACTCAAGAAATATGTTTATGATCCTAGGCATGTGATTCAATGGCGGGACATCCAGGTAGTAGCTATTGCTGTAGTAAACTGTTGAAATTGCTATTAGAAGGAAAAACTAATTTGAAATTGTGTAATGCAGGTCAAATCGGAAGGAGAAGTTCTAGTCGAACCTCTGAACATCCTCGACCGGAGAGAAGTGCAGCTGCGGAAACGAGCTATTACCCAAGTTAAGGTCTAGTGGCGACACTATGGACCCGAGAAAGCCACTTGGGAGGAGGAAGAGTTGATGAGAAGAACTTATCCAGCGTTGTTCGTAGTTGAAAGACACCGGTACGGTGTCCAATCTCAGGGGGAGGAGATGTGATGACCGAATAATTATGTGAATAAATTCTCTGTTTTTCTTTTTACCATTATAGGAAAAATGTAAAACAAAGATTATTACTTCTTTATCATGGTGAAAACATTATTAATTCCAGAACTAGAACTGAATTAAATTAATTACAAATGATAACTTTGATGAGGAAGTTATTGTTACTTTTCTACTGGAGTGATTTTCTTTTAAACACATATGTATAAATATGTCAAGAAACAGTTGCCAAGAAGGGGGGGGGCAAAACCCTAACTGTTTCCCTATCCTTCCATAAAAAGATGGGAAAGGAAAGACCCGGACTGTTAACGAACAGGCGGGGAAAACAAGAAAGAAAAAAAAATATAGCAGAAAGAGAAAAGGAAGTGCTAATGTCTAGTGATGACCAGATAGCACAGGCACGGAAGGTGCGTGACAGTTTGTTGAGGCAGTGGCCTGGCAAATGAGCTTGGGGGGAGATTAGACTGCATCGACTAATCTCGTGGTTGGGTGGAAAACAAGTGATCAGGACTAATCTCCACAGTGCAGGTACGTCTTGTTACTGTAGTTTTAATTACAGGAAGAATTGACAATCTTGCAATAGTAGATAACAGTAGTTGTTGTTGAAATGCTACTATAGTAGAACCAATCTATTAAATAGGAGAAGGATCACATTCAATAGAAGAAGAGCTTCTGCCCTAATGTGATAGGACCTAAGTTAGATATAATATTCTTGAATGAGCAGGGTACTGACTGTTAGATGCCCAGAAGACTTAGGCTTCCTATTTAACTTAAAACAGAAAGTCCAGACAATCAAAGGGACTAAAATTATTAACTTGCTGAGCAGAAAGACGTTGGGAAGTTTGGGTAGGCTAATGCCATACCTAGTCTTCCCTCACATGCAGACCGTTGGTTATGAGAGACACTGTAACTTGATTTGCAGGGTTTCCGAATGCAGTAAAGAATATGGAAAATAATAAGGAACGAGTTGTATAAAGCTAATATTAGGATACAGGGTTCGAGGTGAGACTGCTCCCTCGTATTATAATAACAATTAAACTCTTTAAAAAGAAAGAAATACAGTGAACACGACTTCATGTTTCCACTACCAAGAAAAGATACAGTACATTAATCAACAGTGCCACGAATAAATGATTATGAATCCACGGCATTCATAGGTATGAAATAACCCAGCTATCGGGATGGAGCCGCCATAAAAAGGGCCGACATTTCATGCAGAACTTACAAGAAATATATATACTCAAACCGAATAATGAAAATTCCTCAGGGTTACATATCAGGAGCTACCAAGTAATAGGAGGTAATTACATCCGCGAATATAAAACTAGAAAGTTTTCGAACAGTTCTTTAAAAGAAAACGAATTTCCATACTAACTCAGAAATACCCTAGTCTAAATATGAAGAATTCCTGTGCGAAGAATACATTCGGCATATGGCCGTTTATGGGAAATAACAGGCATATATATGTTGCAATTAATCGGATATAAACCATAGAAGTAACATGATAAATAACATCGCTGAGATGAGAACTCTTATTCGAAAATTAGAGTAACAGTAAACACTAAGAATGAACACTCAGGAAAATAATTCATATGTGAACTGTATGAAGGAAATAATTCATATGCGAGCCGTATGAAGGAAAATAATTCACATGCGAACTATATAAAAGAAAACCCAAATACGTGCAGAGGCAAGTTCCTCTCGGCGTAGTGCAAACTCCACATATATACATGAATATTTGAAAGAAAAAAAAAAAACTCAGTCATTGACATTTAACTGTGCAGGAGGGCCGAGTCGAATCCCATGAATTCGTGGCAGACAAATAAATCTTTACAAAATAAGAGCGCGTCCAGCACTCAGAGGTCTATTAAATACAAGCAATTCCTAAATTAAATAGAAAACCCTAAGGTAAAACCCATCACTGAAAGCCTGTAATAGTATAACAGCGAAGTTCTTAATATCGACTGTGGAAGGTGTCATAGCCGAAAGTAAACAAGACCCATCCATGAAGAAACGCAAACCCTGACAAGGAAAGGAAAGAATATCAATTACTCGGCAAGTAAATGCTATTATTTTCCAAAGGTAGAGCTCTTACCGTAGGTAGGAGCATCTGGAGAATCCATGACTGTAAAGTCTCACTGCTGCGCCGAAAGCCAAACCTGTTTCCATCATTCCAAAGACAAACTTAGTTAGGGAATCGAGTCCTTAAATCGGCAAAATTTATTATCAGAAAAGAATAACAAAAAGCATTAGAAATAGGCACACTGTAAGCCAGATAAAGCGGAACGTGAATAGACTACTAGCTTCAGAGATTCAATGGCACCAGGCTGCGCTCAGAGGGGAAGTTACCTGAGTAGTAGGCATATGTTCGGATGCCGCGCGAACAGAACTCTCCGGAGCGACCTCTCGGCGAAATGAACAAATGAGAACCCTAGCCCGAGGCATGTGGAGTAAACCCATGAGGAGCCACCGGTGGAAGGTAGGAATGAATCCTCTCCGTGGATTTCTATCTGCATCCCGAGGACTGAACCCCGTCTGAAGACATTCAATGCCAGACCTACCCTCGCGATGTGCGATGAGATCGACGGACGGCAATATCAAGAAGGGCCACCTGGCTTTATCGCATGCATCTGGTACGCGATAATAGGATCAGCAGTATGGTTCAGTACCATATAATGTATTGTATTCACTTAAATCCACTGTTTGGTGAACGTTAAGGCAAATTTAAAGTCGCCAGTCATTAATTGTGTAATGAACATATATTGTATAATTAACATGTTACCAAAATATGTGCTAATCATTAGTTCTGGGCTAATTACTCAATTCCATGTAAATAGAAACGAATTTTTTTTTTTATCGTGGGGTGTTTTTTTATTTATTATATTCATATAGGAGGGATATGACAGATTCTGGGATAGTAAAACAATGCTATTCATTGTACTGACAGCGAATGTGAATAGTATTATGGGTATAACATTATCTCAGAATCTGAATCAGTGATTAGATGAATATTTGTATACATTCCTTTGTAGTAGTCTATAACGCTATTTTTTGAAAGTTTTTCTGGCGGATTTTTCTGGTCAAAATCCGGCAATAATTCATTGGAATCCCAACTTTAATAGCTAGTTTCTGCACAATCAATGGCTCCCAGGGGTTTTTCAGGGCGCTGAACCAAATATGCAGTTAAAAAACCATTTTAACTGCTAAAAATCAAGATTTAACCTCATTTCTTCCGCCAGATTCCGTCACTGAAATCTCCAAAAAGTCGCATTATAGACAAGTCCCATTCCTTTCAACTGTCAGGGAATAACTATCCTTCTACCACAGTTATATTACTATATAACACCAACTGAAAAACCTGTTTGGTATCAGTTGCTCACACAACTAAGCCCACTAGCTGTAAAATAATTTGATAATTTTCATTTTATCAATTCAAGCTTTAACTTTTTAGGATTTTATTTTGTAAATTTGGATGGTTCTCCTGAGTAAAAAAATTATCTCATGAGAATTATATGAATAGGTTGTTTTTTTAATTATAATTATGAAATTAACTATTAAATAATGAATACGATTAACTTGAATTTATTTATTTATATCTCATATCTTATTATTTATTAAAATTTATAATTTATTTCGATTATGAATAAAAAATTATTGAATTATAAAAATCAATTTTTTTAATAAGTTATTTAACTATAAAATGAATATGAATAAATGTAATAATTATTGATAATAATAATATATTATGTTATTAATAATGGTATGGAG